>CM057228.1:61405022-61670022 GCA_029891385.1 Erythroxylum novogranatense | reverse complement strand
ATGGAACTTGATTTATGGTTTAGATGTGTTGTAGTTGAGAAAGGAAAGGTTTTAAGGTTGAAAATGGCGAAATCTGGGTTCGGGAGTCGTCTCTCCCGTCTACACGTCGCGCCGTACGCAAGACCGCACGCTGCGGCATGCAGAAGGCCGCACACCGCGACGTGCCAGGCCACATGCCGCGGCGAGCCGGGCTGCACGCCACGACGTGCCAGGCAAGACGCCATGGCGAAGAGCCAGCCAAGACGCCAGCATGGCAGCCAAAGCCGCTTCGTCACGGCGAGGCCAGTTTTTCCAGCAGATGTATTTTTAGTGTTTTGATCATATCTTTTGCTACAGAATTCCTTTTGGGGTGATTTTAGAGGCGTTGTAAAATAGAGACATAGATCTACAAGTTTTGTGAAGAGATGAAATTATGAATCAGTTTCTAAGACTATGCAATCTTGGATGGAAGTTTAAAAAATGGAATTATTGTTTCAGCATGAGTTATTAAATGGGATTTCGGTTCTTATTTTAGGAGATCAAGTGAGGCAAGAGGATCAAGAGGCTCAAGAGGAAACTCATTCCTAGGCAAGAACAAGCAAGGAAATCAGGTGGGTTCATGTTTATAATAGAGTATATAAGTACTCATTGTTTTGTTCAAATCAAGAAAGAATTAATGCATTGAAATTGCATCATCACGACTGCATTATATACGATTAAGAATGATTATATGTTGTTACATGATTTGCATTCATGAATTATGAAAAGAATTCCAAAAAGGGAGTTTTTCCCCTTTCACTAATACAAGTACATGAATTCAAGTTTTTATGAAATACATGACAAGCAAGATTACAAGCAAGATTACAAGCAAGTTTGCAAGCAAGTGCCAGTTTGGCAAACAAGTTTACAAGAATATGAATCATGCATACTTATGTGGGTTTGCGGTGTCCCTCACGAATAGTCAAGCGCACATTGACTCACGAAAAGGCTTCTCCCGCTTGCCTGACTGTGGCACAGGGTTTCTCACAAGGATTCCCTCATGAAACTACGTCTACACATCAACATTTCGATGGCATGTGTAGTACGTCACGAACCAGGGACAACCCAAACCATCATGTTCTGTTATGTGTTATGATTTGTTATGTGTCATGCATCATGAACTGGTTAAGAATCAAGCATTTTCAATCTATGAATCATACATGCTCAATGACTATGATTTCAACAAGTATCACGACAATGAGTAAATTTTTTATTACTTTTGCTTATGGCTATATTATAAATATGTTCTCACGAGCTTTATAGCTCACCCCCTCTAATCTCCCCCATTCAGGTGACGAGCCAGAGATCGAGTAAGTCACGAGTTACGACAACACTCCTGTTTCATTTTGTTATGTTTGTTTAGTTTCAATGTTATATTTTTGGAAGTCAAGACTTTAATTTCATTTCAAGTATTATTGGTTCAAGAGTATTTTGTACTTTTGGCTCTTGAACTCAAAGTTGTAAATTGATTTGAGATGTTCTTAAAGCTTTAGTAAAACTCATCTTTTTGATAACGACTTATGGATATGTTTGTTTTAAAACATGAAAGTAAGATTTGAGTTTATTCACGATGGGTCCATTGAACTTCCGATGGTATCCTTCCTCAATCGTTTAATTTACATGTTTCGCCTTGTTTATTTAAATCACATGAAAGCAGGTTTTAAGTTTGTTTTCCAGCAGGCCCATTAATCTTCTGCGGGTCTTTTCTAAATGTATAGTTAGCATGTTTCCCGCCACGCTCTCATATCTGATGTTGGGCTCCGGCAGCGTGGTCCAACATGTTGTGGTATCAGAGCGCCTAGGTTTTTGATCTAGGGCTGCATGACATTGCTTTTAAGAAATAACGTGCATTGTTTTACACGATAGGAATAACTTGCATTGTTTTACACGATTGGAACTGTTTTTGAACATTTTGAAACTTGTCTTACTTGAACTGAAGTTTTCAATGGTTTTCTATTCGAGGAGTGAGCATGCCACCCCGAAGGAGAACTCGAGGAGCTACGACTCGGTCTCATTCTCGTCAGGGGAGTACGGATGAATCCCATATTCCTCAAGATGTCGGGGCACATTCTGTTCCGATTTCAGAGGCACCTAGTTTGCAACAAGAAGTGCCTCCTCCGCCTCCTCCTATGCCTCAGGGAACTCCTATGGATCCGAGTTTCTTCCAAGCCTTTGCTCAGGCTTTCACGTATGCTATAGGTCAGAGATCTCAGATGCTGATGCAAGCTCCAGTAGACAGGAGTGGGCAATATGACAAGCTCCGAAAGTTTGGGGCTGTGGATTTCAGTGGGACTACTAATCCAGAAGAGGCTGAAGCCTGGTTAAAGAGGACCGAGAGGGTTCTAGTTCAGATGAGATGCTCAGATGAGGACAAGCTAGATTATGCAGTCAGTTTATTGTAGGGAGATGCACTGCATTGGTGGGAATTAGTGCCTCACAGTCAGGTTGTTCCTTCGGTGCTAACATGGAGGGATTTTGTAGAAGTGTTCCGAAAGAACTATCTCTCCAGAGTCTATGTGCAGGATAAGGCCAGGAAATTCCTGAATCTTATGCAGAGGGACACGAGTGTGAGCGAGTATGAGCTGAAGTTCACACAGCTTTCCCGTTATGCAGCCAACATTGTGGCAACAGAGGAAGACAAGTGCCACAAGTTTGAAGGACGTCTTCATTTGGGGATCAGGGAGAAAGTCCTGATCCATAATTTCTGTGACTACCAGCAGTTGGTGGATGCTGCTTTCCAGGCTGAGAAGCTGGAGAATATCAGAAATGAAGCGAACAAGAAGAGGAAGAACAGGGAGCAGACTTTCAGGAAGGGTACTAGTGCTCCATTGCCCGAGAGGAGCACGAGGAGCTCTTCTGATCGAGTGAAGTAGGTAGCATGGGGCTACCAAGAACAAGCAGTGAGGGCGATGTCGTGGCAAGCCTCTAATGTGGGAGGCGCCGTAGAAGCGAGAAGAAGTCGGTTCAACTATCTCTTATGTGACCAGTGTGGGAAACATCATCAGGGAGAGTGTCTCAGATCACTTGGAGTTTGTTTCAGATGCGGAGAGAAGGGACATATAGCCAAGCATTGTCCACAGGCACAAAGACAAGAGGGGTCGCAGTTTCAGGCTCCAAGGCGTGCAGAAATAGTGGGCACTAGGCCAGTTACTGAGGTAGGCAGCTCTGGGACTGCAAGGAAGATTGTTCCTCCAGGAAGGCCAAGGGGTCAGGCGCCAGCAAGAGTGTTTGCCATGACCAGGGAGGAAGCTGCAGCCGCACCTGAGGTTGTCACGGGTATGGCTCAGTTATTTGATTCAGCAGTATTTGTTTTGATTGATTCTGGTTCCACGCATTCATTTGTTTCTGCAAGTATAACATTGCATGGTGTGAGTTCTGTGCCTTTGGATAGGCCTTTGGTTGTTAGTACTCCTCTAAGGAGGAATGTGGTGATCAGTCAGGTGTATGAGCATTGTGAGCTCTTCATTGAGGGTACTAGATTGGTAGTGGACTTACTACCGCTAGACCTTAGAGAATTAGATGTTATTCTGGGGATGGATACTATGGAGAAGTATCTGGCCAAACTAGATTATGGTCAGAAAGAGGTAGAGTTTGATCTGGGCAATGGTGAGAAGGTGATCTTCAGAGAGGATAGGAAGACACCCTCGCCAAGACTGATTTCAGCTATATTAGCTGAAAGGATGATGGGCCAGAGATGTGAAGCTTTCTTGACGCATGTTGTGGATGCCGATGTGCAAGCAGGGAAGTTAGAGGATTTCCCGATTGTGAGGGAATTTCCAGATATTTTCCCAGATGAGTTACCAGGTTTGCCACCGGTGAGGGAAATCGAGTTTGCCATTGACTTGATTCCCGAAACTGCATCTATTTCGATACCACCGTACAGGATGGCTCCAGCTGAGTTGAGGGAGCTTAAGGAACAATTGGAGGAACTGTTAGAGAAGGGATATGTCAGGCCTAGTTCGTCTCCTTGGGGAGCACCGGTTCTGTTTGTCAACAAGAAGGATGGATCATGGCGGATGTGAATTGACTATCGGAGACTTAACAAGGTGACAATTAAGAACAAGTATCTGTTGCAACAGATTGATGATCTGTTTGACCAGCTGCAGGGAGCTAGAGTTTTCTCCAAGATTGATCTCAGGTCAGGCTATCATCAGCTCAGAATCAAAGAGTCTGATGTAAGCAAGACAGCATTCAGGACCCGTTATGGGCATTATGAGTTTTTGGTTATGCCATTCGAACGACCAATGCTCCATTGCTTTCATGGATCTTATGAATAGGGTCTTCAAGGAGTTTCTGGATCAGTTTGTCATAGTGTTTATAGATGACATTCTGGTGTATTCCAAGAGTGAAGAAGAGCATGAGGAGCATCTCAGGATTGTTTTACAGACTCTTAGGGAGAGAGAGCTTTATGCCAAGTTCAGCAAGTGTGAGTTTTGGCTTCATGAGGTAACTTTCCTTGGACATGTGATTTCGCAGGATGGTGTGCATGTTGATCCGAGGAAAGTTGAAGCCGTGGTGAATTAGCATGCACCCAAGACAGCGACAGAGGTGAGAAGTTTTCTGGGTCTGGCAGGTTACTACGGGAGGTTTGTAGAAGGATTCTCCATGATAGCTGCTCCGATGACTAAGCTATTGAGGAAGAACCAGAAATTTATTTGGACTGATGAATGCCAGAAGAGCTTTGAGGAGCTCAAGTGCAGGTTGATAAGTACTCCAGTGCTGATTTTGCCTTCGGGTGATGAGGGCTATACGGTTTATAGTGACGCTTCGAGGAAAGGTCTCGGTTGTGTGTTGATGTAGGGAGACAGGGTGATAGCATATGCTTCAAGGCAACTGAAGCAGTATGAGTTGAATTATCCGACTCATGACTTGGAGTTGGCAGCAGTGATCTTTCCCTTGAAGATTTGGAGGCACTATCTGTATGGGGTTCAGACGAGGATCTTTACGGATCACAAGAGCCTCAAGTACTTACTGAGCCAGAAGGAATTAAATTTAAGGCAGAGAAGGTGGATTGAGTTACTCAAGGACTATGATTTGTTGATTGAGTACCATCCAGGCAAGGCGAATGTAGTGGCTAATGCTTTGAGCAGGAAGTCTTCCATTGCTCACGTTCAGACAGTTTATCTTCCTTTATTGGAAGAGATGGCCAAGCTTAAGATAAGCTTGAAGCAGGAGGAACCAAATTACCTCCTAGCTAATTTCAGAGTGAGGCCAATACTCAGGGAGAAGGTTAGGGAGTTGCAGGCTCAGGATGCAAATTTGAGCAAGCTTCGAGAGAAAATTCAGAACGGTAAGGTTTCTGAAGTTGTAGTGAGAGAGGATGGACTCATGACAGTGGGGGACAGGCTTTGTATTCCAGATATCAAGGAAGTTAAGGATGAGATTCTGGATGAGGCACACAATGCGCCTTATGCCATGCACCCAGGTAGCACTAGAATGTACAGAGATTTGAGAGAGCATTTCTGGTGGAAGGGAATGAAGAGGGATGTAGCAGAGTATGTCAGTAAGTGTCTCGTGTGTCAGCAAGTCAAGGCTGAACACCAGGCGCCTTCAGGCAAGTTAAGGCCATTGTCCATTCCTGAGTGGAAGTGACAAAGAGTAACCATGGATTTTCTGATGGGTTTGCCTAAGACTAGTAGGAAGCATGATGCCATATAGGTTATAGTGGATCGGTTGACCAAGTCAGCCCATTTTCTGGCAATCAAGCAGACTGATTTTTTACATGTGCTAGCCAAGAAGTACATTGATGAGGTAGTGAGGTTGCAAGGGATTCCAGATTCTATAATGTCTGACAGGGATCCTCGGTTCACTTCGAGATTTTGGGGAAGCTTGCAGAAAGCTTTAGGTACTAAACTGCATTTTAGTACGGCATTTCACCCTCAGACGGATGGTCAATCTGAGAGGACCATTCGGACACTTGAGGGAATGCTCAGGGCATGTGTGTTGGATTTCAAGGGAGCTTGGGATGAGCATTTACCATTGGTCGAATTTGCTTACAATAATTCGTACCATTCGAGCAATCAGATGGCTCCATATGAAGCTTTGTATGGAAGAAGGTGTAGAACTCCGATATGTTGGGACGAAGAAGGGGAGAGGAAACTAGTCAGACCAGAGTTGATCCAGATGACTGTTGATAAAGTCAATCTAGTTAAGCAACGGCTTAAGGCAGCCCAGGATAGGATGAAAAGTTTCACTGATGCTCATCGGAAGGAGATGGAGTATGAAGTCGGTGAGAAGGTCTTTCTCAAGACGTCTCCTTGGAAGGGAGTAATGAGTTTTGGCAAGAAAGGCAAGTTAAGTCCAAGATATGTGGGTCCGTATGAGATTCTTGAAAGGATCGGACCTCTAGCTTACTGAGTTGGTGTTGCCTTTAATTGTCTCGGATCCATGATGTTTTCATGTTTCCATCTTTGAGGAGGTACAGATCGATCCTTCTCATTTCATTCAGGTTTCAGAGGTTCAGCTTAAGAGACGACTTAAGTTATGAGGAAATTCCAGTAGAGATCTTAGACACAAAGGAAAAGGTCCTTAGAACAAGACGATTCATTTAGTTAAGGTTACGTGGAGGAACCATTCATGGAAGAAGTCACGTGGGAACCATTGGGCGCTATGAAGGAGAAGTATCCAGTCTTTTCGATGATTCAGGTAAATTTCGAGGACGAAATTTCTTTTAAGAGGGGGAGAAATGTTGGGCCCCAAATTTCTTTGTTTTCTTGATGTTATTTAGTATGAATTTATTTGATTTATGATTTATGGCATAGTTTGATTTTGTTGGAGATGTTAATGGAAAATTTGGATTTATTTAAGTTTAGTAGGGAATAAATGTTTATGGAAGAGTAAAAATGTTTAAAAGCATAATGGTCAAGGAACTTGAGTTATGATGTTTTAGGCTAAGTAAAGGAGGGCATTTTAGTCTTTGCTCTTCCTTGTAGGTTTTAAGAGTTAAAAAGAAATAGAAGGAAGAAATAGAAAGAAGAGAAGAACCAAAGAAGAGAGTCGGGAGAGAAAGGAGAAGAAGAAGAGGAAAAGAGGAAAGCTCCAGTTGTAGATTTCGAAGGTTTAGAAGCATTCTTCAGGTTTGTTTAACTCTTCTACTCTTGTTTAGGTTGAATTAAACCCTAGTTTTGCTTGGAATGAGTAGAAATCGATGGAGTTAGGGTTTATGGGAAAGATTTGTAGATTTGCATGGGTTGTTGTGTTGTTGGTGTTTTTGGTGTTAGAATGAGTTTAGAATGGAAGTATGGAACTTGATTTATGGGTTAGATGTGTTGTAGTTGAGAAAGGAAAGGTTTTAAGGTTGAAAATGGCGAAATCTGGGTTCGGGAGTCATCTCTCCCGTCTGCACGTCGTGTCAGACGTTAGGTCAAGCCGCACGCAAAGGCAGAAGGCCTCACGTCATGACGTGCCAGGCCCAGAAGTCGTGGCGAGCCGAGCAAGACGCCATGACGTGCCGAGTCGCTCGTCATGGCGAGGCAGTTTTTCCAGCAGATGTGTTTTTAGTGTTTTGATCATATCTTTTGCTACAGAATTCTTTTTGGGGTAATTTTAGAGGCGTTGTAAACTAGAGACATAGATCTACAAGTTTTGTGAAGAGATGAAATTATGAATCAGTTTCTAAGACTATGGAATCTTGGATGGAAGTTAAAAAAAATGGAATTATTGTTTCAGCATGAGTTATTAAATAGGATTTCGGTTCTTATTTTAGGAGATCAAGTGAGGCAAGAGGATCAAGAGGCTCAAGAGGAAACTCATTCCTAGGCAAGAACAAGCAAGGAAATCAGGTGGGTTCATGTTTATAATAGAGTATATAAGTACTCATTGTTTTGTTCAAATCAAGAAAGAATTAATGCATTGAAATTGCATCATCACATTCGCATTATATACGATTAGGAATGATTATATGTTGTTACATGATTTGCATTCATGAATTATGAAAAGAATTCCAAAAGGGAGTTTTCCCCTTTCACTAATACAAGTACATGAATTCAAGTTTTATGAAATACATGACAAGCAAGATTACAAGCAAGTTTGCAAGCAAGTGCGGTTTGGCAAACAAGTTTACAAGAATATGAATCATGCATACTTATGTGGGTTTGCGTGTCCCTCACGAATAGTCAAGTGCACATTGACTCACGAAAAGGCTTTTCCTTTGCCCGCCCGACTGTGGCACGGGGTTTCTCACAAGGATTCCCTCATGAAACTACGCTCACACATCAACATTTCGATGGCATGTGTACGTCGTCACGAACCGAGGACAACCCAAACCATCATGTTATGTTATGTGTTATGATTTGTTATGTGTCATGCATCATGAACTGGTTAAGAATCAAGCATTTTCAATCTATGAATCATACATGCTCAATGACTATGATTTCAACAAGTATCACTACAATGAGTAAATTTTTTATTACTTTTGCTTATGGCTATATTATAAATATGTTCCCACGAGCTTTATAGCTCACCCCCTCTAATCTCCCCCATTCAGGTGACGAGCCAGAGATCGAGTGAGTCACGAGTTACGGCAACACTCCAGTTTCATTTTGTTATGTTTGTTTAGTTTCAATGTTATATTTTTGGAAGTCAAGACTTTAATTTCATTTCAACTATTATTGGTTCAAGAGTATTTTGTACTTTTAGCTCTTGAACTCAAAGTTGTAAATTGATTTGAGATGTTCTTAAAGCTTTAGTAAAACTCATCTTTTTGATAACGACTTATGGATATGTTTGTTTTAAAGCATGAAAGTAAGATTTGAGTTTATTCACGATGGGTCCATTGAACTTCCGATGGTATCCTTCCTCAATCGTTTAATTTACATGTTTCACCTTGTTTATTTAAATCACATGAAAGTAGGTTTCAAGTTTTTTTTTCAGCAGGCCTATTAATCTTCCGCGGGTCTTTTATAAATGTATAGTTAGCATGTTTCCCGCCACGCTCTCATGTCCGATGTTGGGCTTCGGCAGCGGGGTCCAACACCTCCTTTCTATTTGTGGCTAATTGAACCGTTGGAATTTATTTGATGTACCCATAAGTCGACTTGTCGAGTGTATAAGTCGACTTATTTCAACGATTTACGTAAGATTTCATCTCCGCTCTTCAATAAGTCGACTTGTGTTGTTTAAGTCGACGTGTGGTCCTCGATAAGTCGATTTATGTACTATTAGTCGACTTGTGTTGACAGATCTTCATGTATTAGTCGACTTATGATGTTCTAATCGACTTATTTTGTTCGGATCTTGATATATAAGTCGACTTATGATGTGCTAGTCGACTTATGTAAGCTTCAACTGTAATATCCACTCAAATCTTCTATAATCTTCATTATTAATGTCTCTTGCACTTATAAGGAAACTTCCATCTTGATTCTTCAATGATTTATGTCTTGCCCATCTTGATTTGCACAATAATAATCCCAAAATACCTTAAATAATTTCTTAACCAATTCTATACTTTTTATTATTATCAAAACATAAGTGGGATTTAATTTGTCAACCACCATTGGTCCAACAATCTCTCCCTTTTTGATAATGATAAAACACTTAGAAATTGTTTAAGAAATGAAAACAAGGAAACATTGATCAAGGTTTTTATACCTTGTCATTTTGGTTAGAAGTCTCCCCCTCAATCATATAAATCATTGAATTTAATAACCTTGTAAGATCAAATTCATAAAAGTAATTTGAAATCATGATAGACTTAAATTAAAGACAATTATCACATACTCCCCCTTAATCAAGTAACTAAAGAATATCCAATTTCTCATTTTTCTCCCCCTTTTTGTCATAATCAAAACAACTAATACAAACCAACAATAGATGAAATATCGCAATCACATTAAATAGACAAGCAGGTCATCAAACAAAAATAGTCTCAAGTAGCAAGAAAATACAAATAATATGAAATGTTGGTCTTGGCTAGATACAAAAACCATCATGGTGGAGAAACATCATCATGAATAAATCTCAAAAGTAGAAGAGAATATGTTTTCGGAGATTTTGGAATTAAAAAGAATTTTTAAAGAAGACCCAGATGTCTTATATTCGTCTGGCAGTTCATAAGCAAACACAAAGAAATTGCAAAGTCATTACATAACATAACAATCCAATAATGGAACCCGTGTAAACATAAGTCGACTTGTTTTACCTCCATAAGTCGACTTATCGAACCTCATCAGTCGACTTGCCGATCTATATAAGTCCACTAATCCTAAAATTTCTTCATTTCCATAGTGTTTTATATATCATAGGTCGACTGATTTACCCACACAAGTCGACTTGTTAGCAGACTTGTCACCAATTAGTCGACATCCACTATCAATGTATCATGTGCTTGGTGGATTTTCATTCCTTGCTTGTACCTACAACTGAAACATTCTTTCTACTCATTGGTACCCAGGCCATTTTGGGTCCACTTTGGTTAGTCATATAAAGCATATTAGGAGGAGCTGTACCTTTTACTACCCAGATTTTCTTCACATTAATACATCTTCTAATACTTTTGCATGCAATTTCTATATGACCATCTTTTAAGCATCTAGCACATTTAGCAACTTTGCCATCTTTAGTGAATTTAGAAATCAAAGAACAATCTCTATCAAATTGATCATATCCTAAACCATGTTTAGAAATTGAATATCTTTGTAAAGATAACATCTTTTCAAACTTTTCATTCCCACCAGCAAATTTTTCAACCACATAAGAAAATTCCTTTCTAAGTCTATCAAGCTCACAAGTAAGACTTTCTTTTTCAGCAAGACATGCAGAATGATCTTCCTTTGGACAATCTAAATCATCAATCGTCTCATGTAAAGCATTATTTTCAGCAACTAGTTCTCTTATATTCTTTCTCAATTTCTTGTTTATCTTAATAGCTTCTTCAAAATCAATTTGCAAAGCAGTAAAAGAATCTCTAAGTTCTTGATCTGAGATTATTACCTCATCCTCATCATCACTTGTCAAGAAGCTATCTGCCATAAGAGCAAGGTTGTTTTCATCATTGCTTTGATATGCTTCCTCATCATCACTCCACATGGCTATAAGGCTAGCTTTCTTTTTTCCTTTGTCATTTTTCTGGAGATTTGAATTTGAGGATGAGCTTTTGCATTCTCTAGCATGATGTCCTCTTTCCATGGTGTACTTCTTTCCTTCTTCATTTCTTCCACTACGTAATTCTTTCCTCCTATTTTTAAGTAGTCCTTTGAACTTGCTCAAGTTTCTAGCATACATTGCTATTTCTTCATCTTCGTCTTTTTCATCTATTTCTTCATCACTTTCATCAAGAGAAGAAGCATTAGCTTTTAAAGCAATTGAATTTTGTGACTTACCTCTACCTCCTCTTGATTTGAGAATGATCTCATAGTTTATGAGTGATCCCACCAAGGCATTGAATTCCAATCGATTGAGATCTTTAGACTCCATAATAGCGGTGACTTGAGAGTCCCATTCTTTCAGTAGTGAGCGAAGAATCTTCTTCACCTTTTCGCTATCCGTCATATGCTTTCCGAGGTTGCCTAATTCATTTATGATTTCTGCAAAATGATCAAGCATAATGGAAATAGACTCACCTTCTTTCATGACAAATATTTCATAGTCATGGAGAAGCATGTTGATCTTTGTCTCCCGGACTTGGTTGGTTCCTTCATGGGTGATGCGAAGTCTTTCTCACATTTCTTTAGCGCTGGTACAAGAATTAACTCGATTTCTTTCCTCGTTCGTGAGTGCGCAGTATATCAATTTCATAGTCTTCGCATTGATGTGGGCTTGCCTCCAATCATTGTCGTCATACTCCATCTCTGTTTTTAACTCACCGTTTTCTTTCAAAGGAGCTTGAGGACCAAAAATGATAATCTTCCAATATTCTACTCCTTCACTTATAATATGATACTTTATAGGATTTTTCCAAGAAGAGTAGTTAGTACCATTAAACAAAAAAGGGCGATAATTTGTATTACCTTCTTCCGCTAGTTTATTGTGTGCCATCCCTAGATACTTCTGCTCTGATACCAATTGTTAGCGATCTAGAAGGGGGGGTTGAATAGATCTTTAAGCTTTTTGTAATTTTCTACAATAAAATCAGAAGTTAATTCACACAAAAAAATTTTAAACAAATTTAAGTGAAAAGAGTAGGGAAGAAAATCAAACACTATTTTTATAGAGGTTCGGTAATAAGACCTACGTCCTCTACCTAAGCTCCCACTTAGGATTTTGCAAAACACTTTATTACACACTTTGTAGTTCAGTGTGAACTCTTACAATACCGCTTGATTTCTGGCTCAAGCTACCTTTACACTTGATTTCTCTTCCGGCACAAATCCTACCAACACCACTTGATTTTCGGCTCAAGCTACCTTTACAAATGATTTGTCTTCCGGCACAAATCCTACCATCACCACTTGATTTCCGGCTCAAGCTACCTCACACGTGACCTTTCACTAGTCACTCAAATTGTAGGAGAAATAAGATAAAGTTTGAAGAACAAATGCTCAATACAATGATGTAATAAGATAATAGCAATAGTGAGCAAAATATGAAGCAATAGTGGAGTATTTTTCTTGTAGAACTTCTCAAGTATTTTTCCTTGATCATCCACTCTTTTACTTGATGAAAAATAACTGTTGGGAACCCATATAGCTGTTGTCTAATTGTTATGACCGTTCCTTAAAATCCTCCTTTCCATTTGTTGCTAATTGAACCATTGGAATTTATTTACTGTACCCATAAGTCGACTTGTCGAGTGTATAAGTCGACTTGTGTCAACGATTTACGTAAGATTTCATCTCCGCTCTTCAATAAGTCGACTTGTGCTGTGTAAGTCAACTTGTGGTCCTCGATAAGTCGACTTGTGTTGACAGATCTTCATGTATTAGTCGACTTATGATGTTCTAGTCGACTTATGTTGTTCGGATCTTGATATATAAGTCGACTTCTGATGTGCTAGTCGACTTATGTAAGCTTCAACGGTAATATCCACTCAAATCTTCTATAATCTTCATTATTAATGTCTCTTGCACTTATAAGGAAACTTCCATCTTGATTCTTCAATGATTTATGTCTTGCCCATCTTGATTTGCACAATAATAATCCCAAAATACCTGAAATAATTTCTTAACCAATTCTATACATTTTATTATGATCAAAACATAAGTGGGATTTAATTTGTCAACCACCATTGTTCCAACACTTCATCCTCATCAAGACCAACATATATAACCTATCTTCAAGAGGAGAACCAGTCATTTAATGCTAAATTACAATATAATGAAGAAAAGTTAGAACATGATGAATGAAAGTTGACCAAACTTCAAAAAATGTCTAAACAAATACTTAACTCAAATTATATAGATAGTAGTGACGATGAAAACGAATGTTAGTTTGTACATAAGTATTTTTATTAACGCTTGTAATTAACATTTATTGATATTTAATTTTTATATAAAATTCTTCTAATTTCTAATTATTATTTTTTTTGTGTAATAAATTATAAACCAAAACTGTAAATATTATACACAATAACATGGATTAAAAATGTAACCAATAATTATAATTAACATGATAAAATTTTAGTAATAATGTTTATTAAAATTTTAAAATTGTCACCAAAACTTTTTTGTCATATGTTGGAAAATGTCGCCAATAAGTTTTGGAAACGTCACTAAAAAAAATTTCTACGAATATTAAATCGTCGCAAACAATTTTGGGAGATGATTATTGATTTGTTGGTAAATGTTATATTTACTGTAACGTAGCTAATAACATTTAGTCATGACAGAAAAGTGTAACAAATAATCATTAGTCATGATTCTGTCTATCGTCCCATATCTCTTTTGGCTATGTATTATATTCATTCATCATCTCACCCAGTCTGAAGTCTCGCAGTGAGGCGGGGTCTGAGGAGATTTTATAATACGCAGCCTTACCCATACATAATAGAGAGGCTGTTTTTCGGTAGACACACATGCAGATGTGACAACTAAAAATGATGCAGAAAATAGAAGCAATAAAAAAATTAAAAAAAATAAACGATATATATACACTACTATTAAAGAAATAATATTACTAAGAAAGAAGGAAAGCTAATACTTGGAAAAATCCATACACAACTACAGAAATAAATACCCCTAGTAGTAACACTGCAGAAAACAGTCTAAAAAAGAAATACAAAAATAATAGCGAAATGAAAACCAAACAACTAAAACATGTAGTGTCAGGTAAAACTAATACTAATAAGAAAATTAATAAACTAATACTACTAACAAAAATAATATTAATGTAAATAATAAAAATAAAACGAAATATTAAAAGGAAGGAAGCAGGCACCATGAGATAAAAAAAATACCCGTAAGCAAGTCTCCTAATCCATTATATGAGCAACCACGTGAAAAATGGCAACCGAGTTACACTGGATAAGTAAGCAAGGCGAGGAAAGCTTGCCTATAGGATTTTGCTACCAGAAGTTTACAACGATTTATTCTTGTTGCTATATATTGTCAGAGACGAATTACGTAAATTTTTGTTATTAAAAGCCCATCATATTGTAGTGTATTCACTTCAACTATATTAATTATAAGAAACGATAGGTTCATTTACCTAATAATTTTAAGCATAGTTTAGATCAGATAGATAATATCACAATCAGTATTTATCTTTACTTGTCTTTTATTATGGTCATTTATATTGCATCCTTGATTATTCACACTACAAGGAAAATGAGAAATAGCGACGGAAAAATACCGACGGTATATAAACCGTTGTAAATACCAACCGAAAAAATGTAACTGTCGGGGAAATTGGGTGTGCGTTAAACTTTTACCGAAAACCATTCGATCGCTAAATTTGACAGCAATATGTACCAACGCCCATTTCTGTCAGTGAAGTCGTCAGTGAACACGTCGGATACGCGCCCCTCACTTAAGGTAAACGACGTCGTTTTGGTTTAAACCAAAAAGACGTCGTTTTGGTTTAAACCAAAAAGACGTCGTTTTGGTTTTTATTTAGGGCTGCCTCTGCTCCTTCCTCCTCCTTTTCCCACAGATGCAACCCACCTCTCCTTCTTCTTCCTCGATTCTTCGGCCTTCTTCCTCCTTGCTGCTCGCCTCTTCCTCTTCTACCGGTCGTCGCTTGCTATTCATCGTCCGACGCTCGCCACCGTCGCTCCTCCTCCTTGTCTCCGACAGCTTGGTAAGTTCTCCTCCTTCCCTGATGACCCAACTCCGATTACAGCATACGGGTATCTTAAAGGTTTTTTAGTTTTTATATGTAAATTATTGCTCTAATTAAATGTAAATTATTGCTCTTATATGTAATTGTAAATTATTGCATGTAAACCTAAATTTTTTACATAATGTTGTAAGTATTCCTCTAACATTCCATGATTAATGTCCCTCTAATAATGTTGTAAGTATTCCTGAAAGAATAACTAACATTCATGTCTTCTAAAACTCCTTCACCTTTACTTAAGAAGGTTTAATAATCTAATTTTATTAACTTACCAAATTAAGTCATTTTAAAGGCTTTAAATTGTGTAATTTAGATTATGGACCTTCATATGTAATTTTATATAATTAACATTTACAACTTGAGTGGACATTCATCCTTATATTTAATTAATTCAGTTTATATTTTTATTTTGTGATAGAAAATGCAATTACAAAGAATGTTTACAATTCAATTACTTGTAGGAAAATCCCGGAGGTACATCACATGTACCGCAAATGAAAACAAAATTTTGTTCGGGACTTTCCGAAACCGAGATCCAGTGTCGGTATGAAGACATCAACCTAAATAGCCAAAGAGACTATCTCTAAAGGTGATCCACGCAGAGATCGAAAAACCTAACGAATCAAACCCTTTGACCGGGAATAGCTAGAGCAGTTAAAGGTCGCTAGACCCTACCTCTCTCCTTGGAGAGCTTGGATCGTTGATGAGATGAAGAAAAACTTGGAGAAAATGGAGATGATCGTTGATGAGGGATGAGAGATGAAAGAACTCTTTCTTTTTCTCTTTCAACATCCACGAAGAAGCTATTTTCTCCAGCAAAGAAACTCTTTCTTATTTCTCTTTTTATCAAAGCCACGATCATCACCAAATGTCTCACTTTTTCATCTTTTGTCTTTTGTCTTTAGTCATTTAATGACTAATGACTAAGCATCATAATGGAAGGTTCTTCCACCTTCCTCCTCCACGTACATACATAAATATATATATATATATATATTAATTAATTACTTAATTAATTAATCAATATATAATTGCTAAGGTCCAGTCCAACTGGGGTCGGTCCTACCGGCCTACCGGGCCCCGATACTGAAACAGCTCCGGAGACCTTTCTTAGCAATATCGATGTCGCGATCTCATCAGGACATATCCCGATCTCATCGGGATCCATTTAATCCATTTGCTCTCCATAATTGGAACTCTGTCCAATTACTATTTTACAGATTCTCTGAAACACTCTTATGCGTGTGACCCTTTAGGTTCCCGGTTATGTTGGCCACTTAGATTAACAATTAATCTGAGCAAGTCATGAGCGGTATCTAGCAACACATCATGACCCTCAATTGACCGGAAAGTAATCGGTTTGATGTATTCATCACGAACCAGATCACGAACCCTTCCATAGACAATTACCGTGCAATTCGTCCTTTCACCATCCTATACCCCACTTGGTTATGAGTATGGTTAAAGTGTCAACTCTCACTAGACTGAGTCTAGCCCAAGTGATATCAGTTCTCGTCCTGGGACTCATTACTTTATATGTCAATGAAGACACTCTTCATGACATACATGCTGCCAACCTTTAGTAATGATCCCGACAAGAGGCCATGGGTATCTCTTCTGCTAATCCAGAAGTGGTGAATCCTTTATTGGCTACTCAATTATCTTCGAATACCTCAAGCTGTACCCAAGCATCACCCTATGAGTTACCTCTGGAAGGCAACAAGGAATGGAGTCAAAGCACAGGATCAGTATCCAAGATATCCTTGAGTACCTCAAGTCTAAGGATACTTGCACCATTGCTATGATGAGATTATCACTAACACTTAGATAAGATATCCATGTGATGATCTCATGGCAGGTCATCCAATGAACTTACTACCACTAGTAAGCATCCACATGTCAATTCTAAATATCTCATATTTACAGTTTCTGAGATCTACTGCTTGATCCAATCAAGGAATATGACATGTGCTAGTCTATCCGGATTAATGATGTCCAGTCTCATAATCCTATGACTAGGGAGAATTTAGATACTGACATAATTGCACATGATAGGAATCTCAGGAGTATGAGCACATCATAATTTCCTTCATGCTATGTCATATATCATGGACTTCATTAATTCAATTAAAGATCCAATCAATTCATAAACAATGTTCATGAACATCAAATTAATGAAGTATGCCTTTCTTTATTTATTCATAAAGTCTGCACACGACTTTGAACAAAACGCGCTAAAGGGGATTGCCTTTAGGGCACAATATAAACAGTACCGTCCTTGCATAAGTCGACTTACCCCATGTACAAGTCGACTTATCGGTATTGAATACGTGTAAGTCGACTTACCCCATGTACACGTCGACTTGCACTTACAAATCTCCCACTTGACCTAAAGCCAATCGCCTTAGTATCTAATACCAAAAGCGAGTACATAAGAATCACAATTCTCGTGTGACAATGGCTTTGTCATCGGATCAGCAACACTTTGCTCTGTGAGAATTTTCTCTATAAGGACATCATCTCAACCGATGATTTCCCGAATCAAATGGAATCGGCGGAGTGCGTATGCGGATCGGTGATGAGACATTGGTTCCTTTCCTGCAAGACTAGCCCCATTGTATCACAATACAATCCTATGGGCTCATCACAGCCTAGGAACCATACCAAGGTCGATAATGAACTGCTTTGATCCAAATCGCTTCCTCTGCGCATCTCATGCGACAATGTACTCTGCCTCGGTTGTTGAATCAGCAGTTGTCACTTGATTGGAACTCTTTCAAACTGACCGCCAGGCCGTTCAGTGTGAATGTATATAACCTGATCGTGATTCAAAATCATCCTTATCGAGTTAAAGCGGCATTTGTATGCCCGCTCACTGGAGATTTTCATCTCCATGTGTCAAAAACATCCTTAGTGCTTCGCAAGTACTTGAGGATATTCTTGACACCACCCAAAGACCCTCACCAGATCCGATTAGTATCTACTCGTAACACTTAGAGCATATAATACATCGGGTCTCGTGACATAGCATTGTTCCATGCTAAACCTCTTTAGCATCTTACCTATGTACGTTGATTGTGAAAGACCAAGCAACTTCTTTGATCTATCTCTATAAATCTTTATCCCAAGGATATAAGTTGCTTTACCAAGGTCTTTCATCGCAAAAGGGTTTGGACAACCAAATCTTAGCGATTGTAGCATAGAGACATCGTTTTCCTAGTATTAATATGTCATCTACTTATAATACAAGGAATACGATTGCGATTCCATGAACCTTCTTATACACACAATGTACATCCGAATTTTGTGAGAAACCAAACTCTTTGAGTACCTCATCAAAACGGATATTCCAACTCCTGGATGCTTGCTTCAATCCATACATGGAATTCTGAAGCTTGCATACCATTTCGCCATTATAGGAGGTGAAGTCCTCTGGTTGTGTCATATACACATCCTGGGAAGATTTCCATTAAGAAAGCTATCTTCACATCCATTTGCCATATCTCATAATCATAATGGCGGCAATGGCTAGGAGTATCCGAATGGATTTAAGCATTATTACGAAATGAAGGTCTCGTCATAGTCAACTCCTTGTCTCGATTTAAATCCTTTGGCCACAAGCCTTGCTTTATAAGTAATCACATTACCATCCATGTCGGTTTCTTCTTGAAAACCCATGTGCACCCTATGGGCTTTATTCCTTGGTGCAACAACCAAAGTCCAAACTTGGTTTTCATACATGGAATCCATTCGATTTCATGGCACAAAGCCATTTTCAGACTACGAACTTTTGTAACCTCTTCATAGGTAGTAAGCTCATCATCTCGTATGAGCAATACGCCATTCTGTTCCTCACGAGAAATCCATATCTCTCAGGAACAGAGCGTATCCTACGTGACCTACAAAATTCTTGTGTAATAGAAGGTTGAACTGTTACCTCATCTATATGAGTTACGATTGCGAGTTCGAGCGATTGATCTGCGTTTGTTCGAGCATCTTGAACTTCCTCAAGTTCAACTTTGCTCCCACTGTCCTCTTGTAAAAAAAACTCTTTCTCTAAGAAAACAGCATGCTTTAAAACAAACAACTTTTGTTCCTCAGCAAGGTAGAATTGATATCCCACGATATCCTACGAACAAACACTTGTCAGATTTTGCATCAAGCTAATCTGACTGTGTCCGCTTCACATAAGCAGGACAACCCCAAACTTTCAGCTGAGAAAGATAAGGCTTTCAGTTAGTCCACATCTCATATGGAGTAACATCAACTGTCTTTAATGGAACTCTGTTTAACAAGTAAATAGCTGTCTCGAGCGCATACTCCCAAAACTGTGCAAAACCTATCATCAATCGCACCATGTCTAACAAGGTTCGATTTCTCCTTTCAGCCACACCATTGTGCTGCGGCGTGTAAGGTGGAGTATACTGAGATAAAATCCCATTATCTCTGAGATAATCCAAAACTGTTGGTGTAAGCATTTTCCACCACGATCAGATCGTAATGTATTCATACTTTTACCAAGTTAGTTTTCTACTTCATTTACGAATTATTTGAACTATTCAAATGCTTGATTTGTATCTCGGCGAATCTGGTACCCATATCGAGAATAATCATCGATAAAGGTAATGAAGTAACGACAACCACTTCTAGCATGGATGGACATCGGACCGCATACATCTGAATGTATTAGGTCTAATATTCCATTCACTCGTTCACCCTTTCCTTTAAAGGATAACTTAGTCATCTTGCCTAATAAACAAGATTCGCATGTGTCATATGATTCATAATCAAATGACCCTAAACATCCACTCTTATGGAGCTTAGCGATGCGTGTCTCATTTATATGGCCAAGCCAACAATGCCATAAGTAAGTTGATTTTAAATTATCTCGATTATGTCTTTCCGCGTCATTGACATTCATAATTGGATATGACATATCTCATATGTCAATTCCATTGCATAATGTACGAGTACCATAGAGCATTCCATTGCAACTAATATAACAACCATTGCTACTAAAAGTCCAATGGAATCCAAATTTAATTAAACATAAAACATACAATATGTTCTTTGTTTAAAACAGTACAAAATGTCAATCATCCAATTTGAATACAAGCCCGATGAGGGAGTAACAAGACATAAGTGCCTACGGCTAATGTAGCAACTCTTGCTCCATTACCTACACAAAGGTCTAGTTCTCCTTTTATGAGCTGTCTACTGTCCCTGAGGCCCTGCATATCATTTCATATGTATGAGCCACAACCGGTATCAAATACCCATATGTTTTGATCAGAAACAGTATTAACCTCAATGACAAACATATTTGAAGGAGTAGAGGCATCTGATGCCTTCTTCTGCTTCAGGAACTCCAGATAGACTTTACAGTTTCGCCTCTAGTGGCCAGTCTTGCCACAATGAAAGCAAAATCCTTTTGGGGCAGTTTCTTTGGTTTTTCCTTGATGGCACTTCCATTTGGTTTCTTGGCCCTTTTCTTCTTTGGACCAGAAGAAGAAGCATCCACCACTAGCACTTGCTTGCTATCCTTCTTGATAGCCTGCTCAGCTGTCTTGAGCAGATTGATCAGCTCAGGAATTGTTGTGGATATTTAGTTCATCCAATAGTCTATCACGAACTGTGAATAACTGTCAGACAATCCAACCAGAATTAAGTATGTACTTAACTCATAATCCATTACAAAACCCAAGACGACCAATCTCTCAATATAGCCATTCATCTTCAGGGCATCCTAGACAGCAGATGTCCCTGGAGCCATCTTTGTGGTGAAGAGAAGCCTTGAGGTCTCAAACCTTTCAGACCGAGCTTGCTCATCAAACAGCTCCCTAAGATGAAATACTATAGTGTGAGCATCCATGGACTCGTGCTGCTTCTGCAGCTCTGGTGACATCAAGACAAGCATAATGCAAGTATCCATATCACTGTCCTTTAGATGCTTACAATATGCTTTCTGATCCTCATCAGAAGCATTGACAGCAGGTGCATATGGAAGTGGAACATCTAGGACGTATCCCAGTTCCTCAGATCTGAGAACAATTCTCAGATTCCTCAACCGATCAAGAAAATTCGGTCCAAAATAGAGAGCGAAAATTCACACTGAAAAACTTCTTCAATCAACCTAAACGCGATAGAGCGAAGGAATGTTAGAATAGAAATGCCTGCATGATCATAAGGACTTGCATGACATGCATATGGCTCCCACTAGTTTCCTAGAATCTATAACCCTCTTACTGAATCCGGAGAAACAAAGTGACATAAAGTCTAGTGGGTCGATATCCGACATTGCTAAGAGTGACCTTGGGTTTGCCCAACAAGCCACAACTTAGGTCAATCGGTAGGTATCGGACATACCAATTGCATCATCGATAACCGACATTGAGAATGACCTTGGGTTTGCCCAACAAGCCACCTTATGTCTCGGGAGGTATCAGATATACCAATTACATCTTAGACACAACTATCGATCAGTGCTATCAACTTGTTGATGTGTGCACTTACATTGGGTTATCAACTCCTTGATGCGTGTATATCCCGATGTACACTACCCAACTTCGCCTCTGTCCACGTTGACCTTGAGTTTGCTCAACAAACCAACGCTTCCAGTGAAAACCAACCCATTAATCAGAAAATCTTATTTTCATGGTTCGAACATATCCGTATAGAGTGAGCTTGAGTTTGCCCAACAACCCAAATTTCTATAAGAACTCGGTTCTTACCATATTAATGGAAGTTAGTTTTCATATTCAGGAGGATTTGAATTCTAGACTCAAATCGAAGGATTATAGTCGCCAGGGACTATATGGAATGATTTAGGTTTCATCGATCACATTGAAGCAATCCTTTTAATCATCCATCATCCAACTGAGCATGCCACAAGTCGACTTACAGCGAATGCAAGTCGCCTTTATGCCTCGCCCATACACAAGTCGCCTTGTATCATAATACAAGTCGCCTTGTCTTCGCCCTCGCACAAGTCGACTTATCGATATAAGTCGCCTTATTCACTACCGCGCACAAGTCGCCTTGTACATCGCAAGTCGACTTATGCACAGACCCTGAACAAGTCGCCTTATACTCCAAATAAGTCGACTTGTCCAACAGAATTTGCTATAATTCTCTAATCAGCTAATTCCTCAGTCCTTGCAATTCCAATTCACAATACCAACATACCTAAGGTAATATCTGTAAATTGATGCCTCAATGAACACTTCATTGAGTCATGAATGCCTTAAATAGTCAAACTATATGAAAAACTTGAAATGAGTCAAAACTCATTAATTTCCAAATAATGTAGGAACACCCAAATTATCATCCTAAGCATCTCTAGCTAGCACATACATTATCAAATTTACTTCAGCACATGCCATAAAAAATATGACGGTCAAAACAAACAAGATAATGCAATATACTAACGAGACACTAATGTGATCACTTAGGCATCCGAAAATTCTTGGAAATGCAACTTCAAGCAATTCAGTTTGGCAATCATAATACATCAAGATAACACATTTTTAATCACATTAAAAATGGTGCAAGGCATTGGAACTGAAAAAGCACACTCAATCAAGCCAAGCAAAACAGTCCCAACAATTTTCACAAAACTGTCCAGTTCTGTACATTGCTCGAAATGATCAATGAAAAAATTTCAATAAATCATGAGAAAATTATATAGGTTACTAAATGTTCAGAACATGCTACATGAATTGTTTCAGGATTTTAGGCCATCAAAAAATCAGTCAACCTAAATAACAAAACCGATTCAAAATCTGTGTTCATCAGCACAGCAATTCCCAACAGCATAGAATAAATTCGTGAATAAATATCCAATCACCTTGAAATCAAATTTCCATGCTCAAAGACATTCAACAATATCTTAGAGACATGTAGGTGAAGGAAAATCCGAAAAAACATTTTTCTAGAATTTATTCTCGATTTTATACTCATGCCTGTTCCAGAATCGTTTCACAAAACAGCATCTGTAACCTTAGGGAATTAATTAGCAAAACTATATCAAATCAAATCAATAAATTCTGAAAATTCATAGACATATTCTCTAACATGTTATGAACAATCCTGGGCAGAAAAATTTCGAAAAAAATATCACAATATAAATTCGAAATCTGAACAGATAGCATGCATCAACAGAAAATTCCATTAGGGATTCTGATCTCGCTTAGGTTATAGCTGCATACACGATACCAGACGCTCTGATACCACTGTAGGAAAATCCCGGGAGGTACATCACATGTACCGGCAGCGAAAAACAAAAATTTTTGTTCCCGGGACTTTCCCGAAACCCAGGATCCAGGTGTCGGTATGAAGACATCAACCTAAATAGCCAAAAGAGACTATCTCTAAAGGTGATCCACGCAGAGATCAGAAAACCTAACCGAATCAAACCCCTTTGACCCGGGAATAGCTAGAACAGATTAAAGGCTGCTAGACCCTACCTCTGTCCTTGGAGAGCTTGGATCGTTGATGAGATGAAGAAAAACTTGGAGAAAATGGAGATGATCGTTGATGAGGGATGAGAGATGAAAGAACTCTTTCTTTTTCTCTTTCAACATCCACGAAGAAGCTATTTTCTCCAGCAAAGAAACTCTTTCTTATTTCTCTTTTTATCAAAGCCACGATCATCACCAAATGTCTCACTTTTTCATCTTTTGTCTTTAGTCATTTAATGACTAATGACTAAGCATCATAATGGAAGGTTCTTCCACCTTCCTCCTCCACGTACATACATAAATATATATATATATATAATTAATTAATTAATTAATTACTTAATTAATTAATCAATATATAATTGCTAAGGTCCAGTCCAACTGGGGTCGGTCCTACCGGCCTACCGGGCCCGATCTGAAACGACTCAGGAGACCTTTCTTAGCAATATCGATGTCGCGATCTCATCGGGACATATCCCGATCTCATCGGGATCCATTTAATCCATTGCTCTCCATAATGGAACTCGTCCAATTACTATTTCTGATTCTCTGAAACACTCTTATCGTGTGACCCTTTAGGTTCCGGTTATGTTGGCCACTTAGATTAACAATTAATCTGAGCAAGTCATGAGCGGTATCTAGCAACACATCATGACCCCAATTGACGGGAAAGTAATCGGTTTGATGTATTCATCACGAACGGATCACGAACCCTTCCATGACAATTACCGTGCAATTCGTCCTTTCACCATCCTATACCCCACTTGGTTATGAGTATGGTTAAAGTGTCAACTCTCACTAGGCCGAGTCAGCCCAGTGATATCGGTTCTCGTCACGGGACTCATTACTTTATATGTCAATGAAGACACTCTTCATGACATACATGCTTGCCACCTTAGTAATGATCCCGACAAGAAGCCATGGGTATCTCTTACGCTAATCCGAAGTGGTGAATCCTTTATTGGCTACTCAATTATCTTGAATACCTCAAGTCGTACCCAAACACCACCCTATGAGTTACCTCCGGAAGACAACAAGGAATGGAGTCAAAGCAGGATCGGATATCAAGATATCCTTGAGTACCTCAACTCTGAGGATACTTGCACCATTGCTATGATGAGATTATCACTAACACTTAGATAAGATATCCATGTGATGATCTCATGGCGGCTCATCAATGAACTTACTACCACTAGTAAGCATCCACATATCAATTCTAAATATCTCATATTTACGGTTTACGAGATCTCTTGCTTGATCCAATCGAGGAATATGACATGTGCTAGTCTATCCGGATTAATGATGTCGGTCTCATTAATCCTATGACTAGGAGAATTTGAATCTTGACATAATTGCACATGATAGGAATCTCGGGAGTATGAGCACATCATAATTTCCTTCATGCTATGTCATATATCATGGACTTCATTAATTGATTAAAGATCCAATCAATTCATAAACAATGTTCATGAACATCAAATTAATGAAGTATGCCTTTCTTTATTTATTCATAAAGTCTGCACACGACTTTGAACAAAACGCGCTAAAGGGATTGCCTTTAGGGCGCAATATAAAAACAAGATCCTCCTTGCATAAGTCGACTTACCCCATGTACAAGTCGACTTATCGGTACTGAATACGTGTAAGTCGACTTACCCCATGTACAAGTCGACTTGCACTTACATTACTAACACTCAGTTGCAATATAGATCCCCTACTTTGCATGTCATGATTCCTTATTTTATTTTATATTAAGGATTTATTTGTAAATATCAAAACATTGTGAATATAATTGAATTCTTATAAAATTTTTAATAGTGAATACATATCTATAATTATTCTTAAAACTTAAATTAAAATATTAAAACTATTAAGAGAATTAAAAATAAAACTTTCTAGTGTTTCAAGTAAGAAACAACTTAATGTTGGTGACAATATAGTTCTTGATGATTATCTTTAGTTAATAATATAGGATTAACCATATCATAAATCCAATTTCTTAAGAGTAACTAACAATCTTGTCTTCTAAATCTTGATTTACATTTACTTAACAAGGTTTAGTGATTAAATTTTGTTAACTTACCTTACCAAGTCATTATAAAGGCTTCAAACTGTGTAATTTAGATTTTGGAGCACATTATGTCATTTTATATAATTAATATTACAACTTGATTCATACATTCAATCTCATTTAATCAATTATCATTTTATCTTTTCTTTTTGTATAGAGATATGCAATTACAAAGAAAATGAGTAGGTTAGTTGGTTTAAAGTTGACAATTCAATTTAATATTAACATTAAGTTACAATATAGATCTCACTACATTGTGTGCCAAGATTTATTTTATTATTTGATGTTAAGGATTAATTTATAAATGTTTTTCAAAACACTTAGACCACGTTTGAATTTTTATAAATTTTTAGAAGTGAATACATATCTTTAGTTATTCTTAAATCATAATGCAAAATAAAAAACTCTTAAAAGAATTGAAACACAAAACTTTCTAATCGTTAACTAAGAAGCAACCCAATGGTCATGACAATATATTTCTTAATGGTAAGTTATAAGGTTATCTTTAATTAATTAGACTTTTTAATTGAAATTTTTAATAGTAAATACATAATTTTGATTTTCTCAAAACAAAAGTAAACTATCAAAACTCTTAAGATAATGGAAAAATAAAACTTTCTCATGTCTCAACTAAGAAAAACTTTATAATGGTGACAATGTAGTTCTTATGATAAGTTATAAGGTTATCTTTAATTAATTAAACTCAAAATTAACATTGTCATAAATTTAATTTTCAAGCGTATCTATCCATCCTCTTTTGTAAAAACTTGATTTACCTTTACTTAAAAAGGTTTAATGATCAATTTTATTAACTTACATTATCAAGTCATTTTAAAGGCTTCAAATTGTGTAATTTAGATTATGGACCATGATAACGTCATTTCTATTTAATTAATATTTATAACTTGAAATACATTCAATTTCCTTCAATTAATTCATATTTTATCTTTTATTTTGTGATAGAGATATACTATTACAAAGAATATGAGTGGGTTAGTTAGTTTTAGTTGACAATTCAATTTAAAACTAACATTGAGTTCTTATAGATCTCACAACTTTGTGTATCATGATTTCTTATTTTATTTTACATTAAGGATTAATTTATAAATATCAAAGCATTAAGAATATATCTGAATTGTCATCAAATTTTAGGAGTGAATACATATCTTTAATTATTCTTTAATCATAAAGTAAAATATCAAAACTATTAATGTAATGGAAAATATAAAATTTTATAATGTCTCAACTAAGAAGCAACTTACACTACAAGAAATTTTGGGAGGAGTAAGCAACTTCTATCCTAATACAATTTCAAAAGGATTCTTCTCCATAACTAAAGATTTATGTAAGTTAAAACAAAACTAGGCGTTATTCTTTGCAAGTTAAGCTATTTTCACTTATTTATATTTACATAATGTTGTAAGTATTCCTCTAATATGCCATGAATCCTGTAAATGACCAGTTATCTATTTGCAAGAATGTGATTCTTAATGAAAAAACTTGCAATCACACTCATCAATAAAAAAACTTGCAATCACACTCATCATATTGAAAACAGATGATAAAAATCATCGAATGAATCAACTATCTTATTCACTAATTATATCGACCAAAACCCTGAAGTGCTTCACCAAACTTTTGTACAATAATTCTACTAAAACATCTAAGGGACATGAAGCTAGTATAGGCACAACGAATATATATTTGGAAAACTAGTTGACTAATACCATGATTGAATTCATACCGTCAACTTTTAGAAATCCATTGAGACCAACATTTGTAGTCTTTTGGCCCTTGTATGTTAGGAGAATTTCTTGAATAAGTTGTGTCTATGCTTGTAGTTGACTAATACCATGGTGAGAAGCATAAGGAGAGGCCTAGAATAATTATTTGATTCATATGTTAGGAGAGAATAAAGTATGCCTCTGATTTGGAATGTTATTAAGTAGCCTTTATTATTTAGAGGAGCTACTTTACCTTGAAAGGGTAGTTGCACAACTTGAGTTTTTACCAATTGAAGAAACCAGGGTTAATAATTGAATCAAAATAAATTTAAATATGTAAGGTTCTAAGTGGATTCTATATCTGCATCTTGATTATTAGTAGATTGCTTCATTCTTTTTTATTACTATAGTTCATTATTTTAGATTAGCAATTTTAGCTAGTTATTACTTCTTTCAAATTAACCATTCTTTGTTATAATAAATAATAGAAAGACATTATTAGCAATACTTATAATCAAATCTCTTGATGTTTTTTGCGTTATTTTTCCATATAGCTTTTCCTTTAGCTATTAGGGTTTCCAATTAAGGTATGACTGATTTTATTGTTGATTGTTATTGCAGCGTTATCATCTTCATCTCCGATGACATACTTCTGCAATATCTCTCTGTAGATCGATAGAGGTGAGTACTTATGCTTTTGTTAGTGGTCTCTAGCTCTTGATGCATGTGCTTGTATGTGAACTTCCCATAGTATGTTGCTGAATCGTTTATTGATGTCTTGCAATATGTGAAACTTGACAACACACATGTTGTACGGAGACTGAATTTGCGATGTGATTACTGGTTGAGATAAATGTGTGTTTCTTTTGCAGGGGGACCCTTATTTTTTAAGGGGGTGTCCGAATTATAGGGGAAATGTTGCCAAAATTTTAATAGGCTCCTCGTCGTAGATGATGTTTAAATTTGAACATTAGATTGTTAGTTTTATTATTTGAAGATGATAAATGTCATGCACTGAGTATAATATATCATGCCTTACGTAATAGTTATTATAAAATAAGGTTTGAAGAAATTTAATGTTGGATTTCATTGCAGCTCTATCATCTTCATCGCCCGTGACATTGTGCATTGGTCGTGTCGTACTGCAGGAATATTTCTCGACATTTGAATTAAGGTCAGTGCCTATGCTGTAGTTACTAATTTTATCTCTTGATTCATGATCTGGCAATTGAACTTCCCATTGCATGTCCCTGAATCGTTTATTAATGTCCTGCAAATGCGTGAAACTTGACAACACACATGTTGGATGGAGACTGAATTTGTGGTGTGATTACTGGTTGAGATAGAAGTGTGTTTCTTTTACAGGGGGACCCTTATTTTTTAAGGGGGTGTCCGAATTATAGGAAAAATGTTGCCGAAATTTCAATAAGATCCTCGTCGTAGATGGTGTTTAAATTAGAACATGAGCGCGTTAGTTTAATTATGTGAGGATGATAAATGTTTAGCATTGAGTATACTATGTCATGCCTTGCGTAAAATATTTCCAATGAAGGTATGACTGATTTTATTATTGGGTTTCATTGCAGCTCTATCATCTTCATCGCCCGTGACGTTCTACATTGCCCGTGACAACGTGATTCAGGAACATTTCTTTGCATTTCAATTAAGGTCAGTGGTTATGCTTTCGTTACTAATTTTATTGCCTGATGCATATGCTTGTTGCATTGACAAGAATCAATTAAAGCCATAATTGGATGGATGCTGTGTACAATGAATATCTCTTAACCTGTAATATGGACATAATTTGATATGCTTTTGTGAAATTGTATATGAAGGATTAATTTATTAGAATAGGTTTTTAAAATATCATTCAATCTTGTATGAATAGTACTTTGGCAATAGTATGATATTTAATATCCATTGAATATCACATTGTGGTCAACCACAATGTGATTACATATATGTCTACTATCATATATGTTGTGTTCACAGTATAAATATTCCAGTAGCTTAGCTCCGACATGAAACATTAAAGCTTGATGTTATAACACATGTCTGTAATGATTTGGTTTCTAGATATATGGCTAACATAGATGCCTAACTTTGGATTCGATCTTGTAGAATAACAGTTCTCCAGTTATGAGTTTCAGCGATAGATCTTGGATGTATAGACGTTTAACCGCCGATGGTTTCATTAATCCTGAATTTGTTGAGGGAGTTGATGCGTTCATTCATTATGCATGTTCGCAACCTGTATATATGGATGGGTCAAAGATCAGATGTCCATGTAAAAAGTGTAAGCACAAATGTTTACTATTTATTGATGAAGTTCAGTTGCATTTGTTAAGAAAAGGGTTTTTTCCGAACTATTTCCAGTGGACCCAACATGGGGAACCCTTGGTTGCTAGCACCTCAAGGAGAATTTAAGAACCTACGTCTATGAATTTAAATGAGAATGACGTTGAGGATGGATGATCACAGCTCTGTCGATTCGATCTTACGATCGATCCTTGGAAACTGGTCAAATATAATAAGTTCCAAGATTGCGGTATAGGTTGCAATCCTCGGGTCGTCTCACTTAATTGGAACCAAGCGAAAAAGGTCTAAGCTAGCCTAAATGTCAAAAATTGCAATCAAAGTTGATAAAATGAGGGTTTGATATTTTGATCGAAACTGATAAAAGTGATTAAAATTGGAGAAAAAGTATAAAAGAATGTTTTGAATTTTTGATAGAATAAATGAACTTGAAATTTTCGGTAATGAGCAAATGATAATAAATCCTCTTGAAAGTGGGCACAGGCTATCACAGTTCAAAAATGAATTTTCGGGGATAGAATCCACTAAGTTTCGAAAGATCAACCCTAAAGGACTCTTTAGGTCCAAAGATTTAATTAATGAACTCCATTATTTAAATCTTTGTTAAAAACCTTAGTGTGAAAAATGGACAAGTAAATGCAATTGGTCAATCGGATAAAAACACAACCATCTAAATCAAACACAACTAGGCAGATTAAAAGAGTAAATGCAATATCCGAATGACATATATGAGACTTCATATATTAAGCATCAAAAGTTCTACAAATCACTTTGTCCAAATCGCAACATAGTGTTCAACACACGGTTAAACTGTTAACCATGCTAATCTAGCCATACAAATGCAATCTCTAACTCAGAGTTTACACAAATACAACTAAACCTCAGACACTATATGATTACTCCCCTTTGAAGCTTCTGGTGAACTCAAGTCATTGCTACATCTTCAAGAGGAAATGTGACTTAGCTACGATAGCTCGGACCGTCCCTCGACTCATCGGAGATTGAGCGATACTCATATTAGCAGAAGATACTGACGGTGACGATAATGATGGCGATGGTCGATGATGATGGAAACGGAAAATGATGTGGAGTAGTGTGTAGTCTTCCTGCTACCTCCAGACGTCTCTCCGTGTATGCGTATTCAAGTCTCCAATTATCCCAAGTCTCTCCCATCTTCTTCTGACCTAAAAATAACAAAGTTTATATATAACGGATGTGGGTCGGGTCAGAGCAGTGAGACAAACTTTCCATTTCAGGTCGGATATCCGCTCGTACGTCGCGACGTGTGAATAAATATTCGCCGCGACGTGTGGAATTGCTTGCTCGTCGCGACGTACGAATTAATATTCGCCACGACGTGTGGAAATGATTTGCTCATCGCAACGTGCGGATTAATATTCATCGCGACGTGCGGATTGACCTCATGACTATTGACTTCCTGATGTGTTGACTCCTTTGCTCCTGCAATAAAAATAACAATTTGCAGTATCAATTGTCCTCTTGAAAATTATAGAGAAAGTAGTATCAAATCATGGCAATTTAATGACAAATTGTGAATTAAAAGAGATCGGTATGAGGAACCAATTTAAGCACAAAAATCATCAATTAGAAGTGAACAAATGCATAAGCAGCTATGAAAATGTAGTCAATTTATAATGTAAACTTGGCTCAATCAAATTCCCCCACACTTAGACCTTTGTACTCCTGGACAAAGTTTACAAGAGTCAAAAAGAATACAAGAGGGAAAGAAAATATCTGCCATGCTCAAAACAATAAAAGGAAATTGACGCAATTCACTTCCTCATAAATAAATCACAATAAAGTGAAAGAGTGCTAATAAAAAAAACATTGAAAGAATTCAAGTACAAGAGATTGAAGAAAAGAGAATCACTCGGGATATAGTGTATATGCTCATCTCACTTGTGTCTAGGGATATTTTTGCTCTCAGTCTGCTTAATCCATCTCCTACCATAGGCTTGTGTCAATTCTATTTCTCCACCACAAAAACTATCATTTTGAAGATCAAGAGGACTTTTAGGGTTGTAATGTATGGTAGGCTAAATGAATGGATGAAGTGAAAGAAAGAAAATATGAGCACATGCACTAAACAAGGAACTGATGTCAATAGTTTTCTGAAACTAAATGTATGCATAAATAGAATGCTTTTTTATTATTATTATTATTTATTATTATGCAATATATACTGCATAAATTGTTATTGATCTTCTTTTCTTTTCTTTTTTTGAAAAACACTTTCTGTCCCCCTTTTTGAAACTTTTTTTTTAACAGAAGCAAAATAACTAATGACACCATAAAAAAAATATGAATGCAAATGCTCATAACAAGAGGGCTCAAAGGGCTAACAAGGGATAAATATGTAAGGGACTGTGTTTAGGAAAATGGGTTGAGGAAGGAACGCCTCTATCACATCAACAAAAATCTAGTCCATTAAGCCTCAAGTAAGAATTAAAACAAGTTCTAGAGAAGAATGAAATAAGCAGACGCACACAAAGATAAAAGAAAATTTTTGGCTCAAATATCCTTCCAACAAGGGTATTATCTCTATGAACAATCTCAAGTCTCAAAAACTTAAAATGCTACTTTGTTAGCATGCTTCCATTCACTGTGTTTTGAAAACATGAAGAGCAAAATTTTGCCAATTCCAACTATCATTAAAAGAATGGGAGGTGTTTTCAAAAACTCATGCATCATTTTGAAACTAGTAAAAACTTTGAAGACAACAGCCACAAAAATCCAGTGCAGAAAGTGTTTGATTGAATGGAAGAATTAGGCAAAAGTCATTCATGCTTACATGTGACGTCACGGCGTGCAGAAGCAGACGTCGAGACGTGCGGACGTCGCGACGTATGCTATGGTGACGTCGCAACCTATACGCACTCGGAAGAATAGCTTCGCCGCGACGTGTGATCGCTCGTCGCGGCAAAGAGATGCAGAATGACAGAAAAGTGTAAAATTCACCAAGTTTATCGACAGAATGCACCAATTAGCCAGCAATTCATAATCATAATGTCAATAGTCATCCAATATGAAAGATAAATGGGGAAACAGCTCCCCCACACTTAAAGAACACATTGTCCTCAATGAAAATGTAGATGAAGCTCAAATGCATAGAAGTTCATGAAGGGACTAAGAAAGTATTATTGGAAAATGAAAGGAAAACAAAAGAAGCTATTTATCTAAATGGCTCTCCTCCAAACTTGTGAAGACAAATAGTAAATGCGAAGTGCTAAAAGTAAAGAAACAAGTGAAGGAGACGAAAAACCTGATATTTACGGCAATTTTTGGTTCTCATAATAGAGCTTCAAGAGATGGACATTCACCTTGATTTTTGTTCCCTTTCCTTCAAGTAAAAGCTCTACCATCCCAAAGTTGTGCACCTTCGTGACCAAATACGGTCCCTCCCAACGAGTATTGAAAGTCCCATGTTTAAAAGTGAAACGAGCTTTGAATAATAGGACTTTGTTTCCTTCTTTGAAACTTTTCCGCCGAATGAGTTTGTCATGCATCAATTTTGCTTTTTCTTTGTAGAGTCGTGCATGCTCATATGCTTCCAACCTTAATTCCTCGAGCTCTTGAAGTTGCAACTTCCTCTCTATTCCGAAAGATTCCAAGTCCATATTGCATTGTTTGATTGCCCAATATGCTTTATGCTCCAATTCCACAGGTAAATGGCAAGCCTTTCCATAAATCAAACGGTAAGGGGACATACCTATAGGGGATTTATAAGCAGTCCGATATGCCCATAGTGCTTCCTCGAGACGAAGGCTCCAATCCTTCTTGGATGGCTTTACTATTTTCTCCAAAATGTGCTTCACCTCTCTGTTGGAAACTTCGACTTGTCCATTGGTTTGTGGGTGATATGCAGTGGAGACTTTGTGAGTGACCCCAAATTTCAAAAATAAGTTATCAATGACTCTATTACAAAAATGGGTTCCCCTATCACTCACCACAGCTCTTAGTATACCAAATCGACAAAAAATGTTGGACTTAAGAAACTTAGACACAGCTTGAGCATCATCTTTTCTATCCATTTTGACACATAATCCACAGCTAAAAGGATATACACAAATCCAAAAGATGGAGGAAATGGGCCCATGAAATCAATTCCCCAAACATCAAAGATTTCACAAAATAAGAGAGGTTGTTGTGGCATTTCATGTCATTTTCCTAATCCTCCGAAACGTTGACATTTATCACATGACCGAAAAAAGTTAAATGAATCCTTAAAAAGGGTAGGCCAATAGAAACCAGACTCGAGAATTTTCCTAGATGTTTTCCTTGCATTGAAATGCCCACCACAAACCATTGAATGACAAGCCGAAATTATATCATCGTACTCTTCATGAGGGACACAATTTCTGATTACTTGGTCACTGCACATTCTCCACAGATGAGGGGCATCCCAAATGTAATGTCGAGCTTCACTCTTAAGCTTCTGAGCCTGTGCCTAAGACATAAAAGGAGGAGTGAGTCCAGACATTAAGTAGTTAACAATATGTGCATACCAAGGTTCTTTAATAATTGAAACACATAGGACCGAATTAGGAAATGAATCACAGGTAAGGTTAGAAAAATCCACTCCCTGTGTGTCGTTTGGTAGCCTGCTCAAATGATCGGCCATGTGGTTTGCTACTCCCGCATGATCCTTTATCTCGATATCAAATTCTTGGAGCAACAATGCCCACCGTATCAACCTCAGCTTGGATTGTGGTTTCTTGAGGAGATACCGAACAGCTGCATGATCAGTAAAAATGGTAACATGTGAGTTCAATGATATTGCCTAAATTTTTCCAAAGCAAAACCATCGCAAATGCGGCTCTTTTTCAGTTGTTGTATAGTTGATCTGAGCTAGATCCAGTGTCTTCGCGGCGTATGCAATAACTCTTGGTAACCTCTCCTCCTGTTGACCCAGCATAGCCCCTACAGCACAATTAGATGCATCACATGAAAGCTCAAAAGATAAATTCCAATCAGGAGAAACTAGAATAGGTGGAGAAATGAGTTTTGATTTCAGCATGTTGAAGGAACTCTTGCAAAAATCATCAAATTCAAATTTTTCATCTTTTTGTAAAAGTTTGGAGAGAGGTAACGCAATTTTCCTGAAATCCTTTATGAAGCGCCTGTAAAATCCTGCATGACCCAAAAATGAATGTATGTCACAAATACAAGTAGGGTAAGGCAAAGAAGATAAAACATCAATCTTAGCTTTATCCACTTCAATCCCCTTGCTAGAAATTAAATGACCAAGCACGATACCTTCACTGACCATGAAATGACATTTCTCAAAGTTCAAAATCAAATTCTTTTCAATACATCTTTGTAAAACTCTTGCAAGGCTGGACAAACAAGCATCAAAAGAATCACCATAGACTGTGAAATCATCCATGAATACTTCCATACATTCCTCTAAAATTCACGTAAAACAGCCATCACACAACGCCGAAAGTTCACGGGCATTACATTAAACCAAAAGGCATCCTTCGATATGCGAAGGTGCCAAAAGGGCATGTAAATGTGGTTTTTTCCTGGTCCTCCGGTGCAATGGGTACCTGAAAATATCCAGAAAAACCATCCAAGAAACAATAATGTGATTTGCCCGCAAGCCTTTCAAGCATTTGATCAATAAAGGGAAGAGGGAAATGGTCTTTTCTGGTGGCATCATTTAATCTTCTATAATCTATACACACACGCCACGAATTTTGCACTCTAGTAGGAATAAACTCATCCCTATCATTTTTTACCACTGTTATTCCACTCTTTTTAGGCACTACATGAATTGGACTAACCCACTCACTATCAGAAATGGGATATATTATCCCCGCACTCAACAACTTTGTGATTTCCTTCTTCACAACATCTAAGATAAGCGGGTTAAGCCTTCTTTGAGGTTGCCTCACCAATTTTGACCCCTCACTCAATAAGATCCGGTGTGTGCAAATGGCTGGGCTAATGCTGGGTATATCTGCTGGAGTCCACCCTATTGCTCTCTTGTGCTTCCTCAAAACATTCATGAGTCTCTCTTCCTCAATGTCGGATAAGGTACTAGCAATTGTTACAGGTAATTTAGACTCAAGATAGGCATACTTTAAGGTTGAAGGAAGGGGTTTGAGCTCAAGCTCAGGAGGTTTCACAACAGAAGGAGTCAATTTATGAAGTTCAAGAGAAAAGAGATCACTCCCTTTTTCTTCTGGCGTTAAGTTTGGCTCCTTGTAGGTGGTCGTGGCTAATACCTCCTGCTTCCCTGAAACATGGACAGAAAACCTTTTTCCAAGATCAAGTGAATGTAATCCAGTATCCAAAGAATCTTTTTGTGACTCATGTTTTTGGCAAGCATTTCCCTCAGCTAAGTCAATCATGTTCACACCCAAAAGTGAATAATCCTCATGTGGGTGCTTCATTGCCTCATACATATTAAAGCTCACCTGTTGGTCACCTACCTCCATAGTGATCTTACCTTCCTTCATGCATATCATTGTTCCTGCTGTTCACAAAAAGGGTCGCCCAAGAATTAAGGAAGTATCCTGCACAACTTCAGAAGACATATCAAGCACATAAAAATTAGCAGGAAATACTAAACCCTTAACCTGGACCAAGATGTCCTCAATGATACCCACTGGATGCCTAAATGATCTATCAGCCAACTGGAGGACAACAAATGTAGGCTTCATACTCTTCACTCCTAAAGCCTCATAAACTGACTTAGGCATCACATTTATCGCTGCCCCTAGATCTAGCAAAGCTCTACCTATAGTCACTTTCCCTAAGATGCAAGGGATGGTGAAAGATCTAGGGTCTTGACACTTGACAGGTATTTGCGATTTGAACAAGGCGGACACATTGGAGCTCACTTACACTCTCTCATTTGGCCTAAACTTTCTCTTGTTAGTGCATAAGTCCTTCAAATATTTTGCATAGGCCGGAACTCTCTTCACCAAATCAAGCAAAGGCACATTGACTTCTACTTTCCCAAACAAGTCAATGATTTCTTTTTCATGTTTACTCTCATTTATGCGCTTGCTCATCAAATATGAGTTTGAAAAAGGAAGGTCTTGAATACTTACCTCCTTACCTTTGTTGGCTTGCTTGCTCGATTCTCCATTTTCAGCTTGATCATTGGAACTCTCTGAAGTAGTTCCCTTGTTTCTTGAAGCATGCTTTTTCTCTTTCAAAAGCTCTTCTTCCCTCACACTTTCTGATTCCTTACTCTTTTCCTTGGGTGGAGGTACTTCTGCACTCTCAGCATCTTCATCACATGCCTCTTCATCAACTTGAGGGTTAAACCTTACTTGCTTCCCACTTCTGAGGGCAATTGCATTCAGACTCTTCGGATTCATCACAGTATTAGAAGGAATAGTCCCGCTGCTTTTTGCTTGACTTTCACTCATGTTGTTGGACAACTGAGTGACATATGAATTTATGTTCTTCGCCTTGGTCTCCCATTGTTCTATTCTCTTCTCCAAGGCATTGAATCTAGCAGCAGTCTTTGAGGAATCCTGTTGAATAAGAGAAGCAATAGCATTAAACTGTTTAGCATTAAAATCCCTCTCTTCCTTCATCAGAGTCATCATACTGTGAAGCAACTGGTTGGTATCTTCCTTTGGTGGGACCATGAGGGCTTGCTGTTGATTTGGGAACTGGCTAGTGGAAGTACCAGCTCCTCCCCCTTGTGAAAATCTGTTTTGAGCCCTGTTCTCCTCATTCCTCCAACTAAATCTAGGATTAGACTTCCATCCTTCATTGTATGTGTTGGAGTATGGATCCCACTTCTGATTGACTCCCCCTGGATACACTGCTGACACCTCTTCGTATCTTTTAGGGCATACACTTGATATGTGCATCACCGACCCACAATTGTCACAACTGGGTGCAGTAATATCCGTAGAAGATGATGGGCGATGCACATTCAAGTTCTTCAACTCTGCAGTAATACAAGACAACTGTAGCGCCCCCTCACCGTAGAGTATACACCGGGACGCCCGTAGGTCGTACCGATGCATAACCTACGACGAGGGTGCACTACGATTCGATCATTTCTATAAACCTCATGGCATCAATATAATAAAGCAGTAATATAACATTCACTAATTTTTAAAACCCAACAGAACTTCTCATTTTATTTCTTAAAACCATAAGTACATCATCAGTCATATGTATATAACTGTACAAGCCCAAAAGAACTAACACAACTCCTAGATAAGTCATCCACAAAATATCCCAAAAGATCCCCAACTGACCGACCTGTGGGCCATGCTCCTCTCGCCGACACACACACAGCAGGAAAAGTCTCACGGACTGGAGCTAGGAGTCAAACTATAGTTGTACTGAAAAATAAATGCAATGTTGGGTGAGTTTGCGAACTCAGTGAGAAACCATCATTGATGGTCCACCCAACTCATGCATATCCACACAATGACACAATATCGTACATATATCACAACCAAGAAGTCACATGCAGTCAATTTCACATTTATAAGGCGATATGCCTTTCACACAATTCATATTTGAACATTTATATATGCAATGTGCATGTGACTCTTTCATTTTCTTTCGTTGTTGTGACCGTGCGCTTGAGCTCATATACGTTGAGCCATTGGCTCTACAAACATTGGGCTCAAAAGCCCTAATACATTGAGCATAAAGCTCTGAAAATCGTTGGTCACGAAGCCCTGTGTGTTGAACTTAAAGCTCTGGATACGGTGGTTGCACCGGTCACAACTGCCTTTATCTGATCATACTTTTATGCATGTATGCACATGTCCAATTACAATACATGCATCACACTAACACTTCATATACCTAATTCTCACCATTTGAAACCAATTTTGAACAATTTATACACAATTAACACTTTTATATCACAGTCCAAATATTTCGAACACCTGTGGTCCGAAATCAATCAAAACAAACACATAAAATCCATCCTTAACTCCACATGGCGTAATTGCACAGAATTTAAACACATATAGGTTGAGAAACCAACTAGGTTACTCACCTTAGAACTTCCGAGCTACTGCCGGGAAGTCTCGCCTACGTCGGACAATCGGCGGTCTACTGGCACCTCTATAACAATCAAAACATAATAACATTACTAATTGTATCAATTCCAATGCTCAATGATGCATATGTATCGATTAATGTACGTACTATACATGTTATGATATTCTGACCCTATTCCCGAATCTTCTCGATTCCACATTTTTACTCTAATCCATAGCAATTCCTAATACCATAAGTCAATTCACTAGACTCCCAATCATTTCTGACTAGACCCATTTTAACCTCAAAATTCTCAAATTAAAAGAATCACTATTTGGCCCAAAATAGACGTCCTCGTCGCGACGTCTAGCTCCTCGTCGCGGCGTGGAATCTTTTGTTCGTCGCGACGTACAGACGAAATCCACTCGTCGCGACGTACACGTCCCCTCGTCCCAACGCACGCCAGAACTCTGCTCGTCGCGACTAATTTTCATTTATTCGTCGCGACATGCAAGGAGAGGTGGCTCGCCGCGGCGTGTTCATCACACGTCGCGACGTGCGAACTCAGATTTTCGTCCGAAACCCAGAAATTTCTCAAATCTTCTGATATAAATCCCTACAAATCCATTCTAAACACTCCAAATAAACATTCTACACTTAACACAACTTATTCCTACCCTTAAATCCACAAATCCACCATTATTCCATAAATACCCAAATCAAAATCAACAAAAATAATCATCGGAAACCCTACATGCCACAACTTTGAATATTCATGCTAAATCATCCAAATAACTCTATAAATCAACCAATCAAACTATATAAGGCAAGAAAGAAGTAACTTACTTGATTAATAACCTCAAATCTTCAAATATCACACCAAACTCTAACTCACACACCCATGCAAGACCTATCTCTAACTTTTCCCACACCAAACTCAAGGATAGATTCAAGAATGGAAGAGGAAGAAATTAGCAAGAAGGAATAACGGCAACTCTAAGGAGGATCCACGATGAAGAAGAAGAATCAAGGGCTAAAGGTCTTTCAAAGAGGAGAAAATCGTGGAAGGCAAATTTCAAAGGGTAGGGCTTATATATTAAAAGATTAAGGCATTGTTTGGCAATTCTAATTGCCACAAGTCCAAATCCGAACCACCTCGAGTTAGTTTCTGATTCTAATTTCTTCCGAATTTCAATAGCTAAATCCTAATTTCTCAAATCAAATTTCTAACCTGTCCATGCCATTGGAGAATCAATTTCGGAACCGGAAATCCAATTAACCAATCATTGATAAATTTTCCGGTCCGGACCTAATACTCAGAAAATTTTAGAAAAATTCCTATAAATCCTCAAAAATAGAAAACTCATAATTGTATACTCCAATTTCATAATTCAATTTCCTAACTTTCATTTCTAACTAAAATTCCATTCTCGAGCCTAATTTGACCTAATTACCACACATGTCCTAATCATGTCCAAATCCAAATTATCCAAATCAAACCGGAAATATGTCATACATGTATGTACGTACGAATACCAATACAATAATTGCCAATTATACAAAATTCAATAATGCATGCACATGCAAAAATACGTATGCAAAGAACTGTACCCATCCCATCGGTGACGGGATGTTACAACTCTCCCCTCCTAATAAAAATTTCGTCCCGAAATTTCTTACCTGACTGATCGAACAGATGAGGGTACTGCCTCCTCATGTGCTCCTCAGTCTCCTAAGTCGCCTCCTCTGAAGAATGATTCTTCCAAAGAACTTTCACCAATGGAATCACCCTGGATCTCAACTGCTTGACCCGCGATCCAATAATCCGCACCGGCTCCTCAATATAACTTAAATCACTGGCTATCTCGATCTCCTGAGCCGGAATCACATGAGTCGGGTCAGAACGATATCTCCGAAGCATGCTCACATGAAAGACATCATGCAACTGAGACATCTCACTCGGCAACGCCAATCTATAGGCCAACGGTCCAATCCTCTCGGTAATCTCATATGGGCCGATATACTGAGGACTCAACTTGCCCTTACAGCCAAATCTAAGAACTCCTCTCCACGGAGACACTCTGAGGAATACTCTATCACCCACAGCATACTCCATCTCTCTCCGATGTTGATCCACATAACTCTTCTGCCTGTCCTGAGTCGCCTTAATGCGACTCCAAATCAACTGTACCTTATCAACAGTGTCCTGGATCAGCTCGGAACCCTCTAACATCCTCATACCCTCTTCATCCCAGTAAAGAGGGGATCTGCACGGTCGTCCATATAACGGCTCATACGGTGCCATGCTAATGCTACTCTGGTACTGATTATTATATGCAAACTCAACCAGAGGTAGATACTGATCCTATGCACCTCGGAACTCCAATACACAGGCTCTCAACATATCCTCAATGGTCTGAATAGTCCTCTCACTCTGCCCATCTTTCTGAGGATGAAATGTTGTACTGAAGTTCAATCTCGTCCACAAAGCCGACTGCAAACTCCTCCAGAACCTCGAGGTAAACCTGGGATCTTTATCTGACACTATCGATACTGGAACCCCATGCAGTCGAACTATCTCTGCTACATACTTCTGGGCCAACTGATTGAGGGTATTGCTCTCCCTTACTGGCAAGAAGTGAGCCGATTTAGTCAACCGGTCCACTATGACCCAGATAGCATCACACTGCCTCGGCGTCCTGGGCAACCCCATAATGAAATCCATCGTAATGCGCTCCCATTTCCACTCCGGAATGGGTAACGAATGCAATCTCTCAACTGGAGCCTGGTGCTCAGCCTTAACCTGCTGGCACGTCAAACACCGAGAAACAAACTCCGCTACATGCCTCTTCATACCTGGCCACCAGAAATGCAACTTAAGAGTGCGATACATCTTGGTGACACCAGGATGCATGGCATAAGTAGCCAAATGAGCCTCCTCCAAAATCTCTCGCTTCAGGTCATCAACATCCGGAACACACAGCCTCTGACCCAACCACAAGGTACCATCTCTCAGCTCAAACTCAGACAGCCATCCAGATCTGACTTTATCAATCAATCTCACCAACACTGGATCCCGATCCTGCACTCTCCTAATCCGATCATGCAATACTGGCCTGAGCCTCAAAGTCGCAATCAGAGCTCCATCTTGACTCAAATCCATCTGTACATTAAGGGCTCTCAACTAAACTAAGCACGGCAATCTCGAAATCTGCATCTGAGCTGCACTACCATGCGATCTCCTACTCAATGCATCAGCCACCACATTGGCCTTCCCTGAGTGGTACTCAATAGTGCAGTCGTAGTCCTTAAGCAGCTCTAACCATCTCCTCTGCCTCAGATTTAGCTCTCGCTGACTCAACAAATACCTCAGGCTCTTATGATCGGTGAAGATCTGGAACGTCTCCCCATACAGATAATGTTTCCAGATCTTCAAAGCAAACACAACTGCAACTAACTCCAAGTCGTGCACAGGGTAATTAATCTCATGAGATCTCAACTATCTCGAAGCATACGCTATGACTCTCTCATGCTGCATCAGCACACAACCTAAACCCTGCTGCGAAGCATCACTGAAGATCTCGAAACCTCCTGCTCCAGGTGGCAAGGCTAACACCGGTGTCATAGTCAACCGATGTATCAATTCCTCAAAACTCCTCTGACACTCCTCTGTCAAACTGAAGGCCACACCCTTCCTCAGAAGTCTTGTCAAAGGGGCTGAGATCACAGAGAACCCCTCGACAAACCTCCGGTAATAACCTGTCAATCCGAGGAAACTCCTCAACTCTGGCACGCTCCTCGGAATCTCCCAACTCCTCACTGCCTCAATCTTGTGAGGATCCACCCGGATACCCTCACCAGACACTATGTGGCCTAGGAACACCACCTCATCCAGCCAAAATTCACACTTAGTGAATTTGGCATACAACTGTCTATCCCTCATAATCCGTAGCACTATCCTCAGATGCTCCGCATGCTCCTGTCTAGACCTCGAATACACCAGAATATCATCAATGAATACGATCACAAACTGATCCAGGTATGGCTGAAAGACCCTATTCATCAAGGCCATGAAGGCTGCCGGGGCATTAGTCAACCCGAACGGCATCACTAAGAACTCGAAATGCCCATACCTGCTCCTAAAAGCGCTCTTAGGCACATCGGCCTCTGCGATCCTCAACTGATAATATCCGGATCTCAAATCCAACTTGGTAAACACCTGAGCTCCCTGCAACTGATCAAATAGATCATCGATCCTAGGCAGTGGGTACTTATTCTTGACTGTAACCTGATTAAACTGCCTATAATCGATGCAAAGCCTCAAAGTCCCGTCCTTTTTCTTCACAAACAACACCGGAGCTCCCCACGGCGAAACACTCGGCCTGATAAATCCCTTATCCAATAACTCCTGCAGTTGAGCCTTAAGCTCCCTCAGTTCCACCGGTGCCATCCTATACGGAGGTATCGATATAGGAGCGGTACCTGGAACGAGGTCTATCTCAAACTCTGTGTCCCGATCCGGAAGAAACCCAGAACTCCTGAAACACATCAGGAACTCCACGATCACAGGACATCCTGCAAACTCTGCTGCACTCTGGAATCCACCACATGCGCCAAATATACCTCACAACCACCTCGCATCAATCTCAGAGCACTCAGGAATGAAATCATCCTGGCTGGCACTGCCTGACTAACACCTCGAAATACAGCCCTCGGCTGACCAGGAGACTCTAACACGACCTCCTTGGTATAACAATCCATAAGAGCCCTATGGGTAGTGAGCCAGTCCATCCCCAAAATCAAGTCAATCTCTCGAAGGGGCAACACAATCAGGTCTGCACTCAATACCGTTGAATCAACCCGAATCGGACACCCCTTGCAGACCTCGCCTAAAGCAGTAGTACTACCCAAAGGTGTACTCACCTGCAACCCATACAGCAACATCTCCCTATCCACATGCAATCTACATGCCACATGCGGTGCAATAAAAGAATGCGTGGACCCTGGATCTATCAATGTATAAACCTCAATATCAGAGAGCAGAAGCAAACCTGCAACCACATCGAGAGAATCCTGGGCCTCCTGCCTGGTCATGGCGTAGACCCTGGCCTGGGACTGCGGCCTGCTGCCTCGTCCCTCGGTCCCCACAAAGGAATCTTCGCCTCTGCCTCGGGCTCTACCTCGGCCCCTAAATCCAGGTCCACCGCTACAGCTCTACTGCACCGTCGAGCTACTACCAGCTCTCCCACTAGCAGCTGACTGAACTCCCAAAGTTAGAGGACAGCTCTGAATCATATGATCCATAGATCCACATGCTAAACAGGCTCCTGTCACTCTCCAGCACTCTCCACTGTACCTCTTATCACAATACACACATACTGGCAAGGCCTGTCCTGCCCCTCTACCACTACTACTGCCACTACTAACCTGTCCAAATCTCCCTCTCTGACCAGAACCCGACTGTCTAAATCCCCCTGCTGATCTGAATATGCTCTAGCGTCTGCTCAAGCTTCTACTAGAGCTACCCTGACTGTCACTAGATCGCTTGCCTCCAGATCCCTGACCAGTCTCAACTCGACTATGTCTTAGAAGCTGCTCAATCCTCACTGCAGCTGATCTCAACTCCACAAAGGTACCCATATCTGACCGGGCTAACCTGGTACGAATCTCCAAATTAAGCCCTCCCTCGAATCTCTGGCACCTATCAGCCTCAGAAGCAATCGTAGCAGACGATATGTTGACAAACATTAAACCCGACCTCATAATCGCCATCGACATCGACCCTGCCTCACCAAAGAACTCCAAATCTTCATTTCCAAATAGACCTTGGGCATGAAATTATCTCGGAAGGCCCTCAGAAAATCAGTCCAAGTCAACACACAAGGCCTGGTGGAACTACCCGGGACAATCTTCCACCACTGATAAGCTGGACCCTATAGCAAAAAGACAGCATAATCAAAGCGCTCCTCAGGGTCGCAATCCATCTGATCTAGGACCCGCTCGGTCCTCTCCAACCATATCTCAACCTCAGCAGGGTCTGTGCTTCCATAGAAGTCCACAGCTCCCTGCTTACGCAGACGATCATACCTCCGCTCCTGTCTCATGGGAACTCTAGGAGGCTGCTCCTCATACAGAGGCACTAAAGACTCCCTACTCGCTCCGACTGATCCTTGGTCAGCTGGTTGATCAACTTGATCACCAAGAACGGATGACCTACAATAAAACCACAATTTTGATCAATTTCCCGCTTTTCTTATGAAATTCAAGCTTAAAATATACTATTCCCAAAAGATGTCAAACCATGTTCTGATACCACCTAATGTAGCGCCTCCTCACCGTAGAGTATACACCGGGACGCCCGTAGGTCGTACCGATGCATAACCTACGACAAGGGTGCACTACGATTCGATCATTTCTATAAACCTCATGGCATCAATATAATAAAGCAATAATATAACATTCACTAATTTTTAAAACCCAACAAAACTTCTCATTTCATTTCTTAAAACCATAAGTACATCATCAGTCATATGTATATAACTGTACAAACCCAAAAGAACTAACACAATTCCTAGATAAGTCATCCACAAAATATCCCAAAAGATCCCTAGCTGACCAACCTGTGGGCCATGCTCCTCTCGCCGACACACACACACAAAGAGAAAAGTCTCACTGACCGAGCTAGAGTCAAACTATACCGTCTGAAAAATAAATGCAATGTTGAGTGAGTTTGCGAACTCAGTGAGAAACCATCATCGATGGTCCACCCAACTCATTCATATCCACACAATCACACAATATCATACATATATCACAACCAAGAAGTCACATGCAGTCAATTTCACATTTATAAGGCGATATGCCTTTCACACAATTCATATTTGAACATTCATATATGCAATGTGCATGTGACTCTTTCATTTTCTTTCGTTGTTTTGACCATGCTACCGAGCTCATATACGCTTGAGCCATTGGCTCTGCAAAACATGGGCTCAAAAGCCCTAATACGCTGAGCATAAAGCTCGAAAATCGTTAGGCACGAAGCCCTATGCGTTGAGCTTAAAGCTCGATACGGTGGCGCACCGTCACAACTTCCTTTATCTGATCATACTGTTATGCATGTATGCACATGTCCAATTACAATACATGCATCACACTAACACTTCATATACCTAATTCTCACCATTTGAAACCAATTTTGAACAATTTATACACAATTAACACTTCTATATCACAGTCCAAATATTTCGAACACCTGTGGTCCGAAATCAATCAAAACAAACACATAAAATCCATCCTTAACTCCACATGGCGTAATTGCACAGAATTTAAACACATATAGGTTGAGAAACCAACTAGGTTACTCACCTTAGAACTTCCGAGCTACTACCGGGAAGTCTCGCCTACGTCGGACAATCGGCGGTCTACTGGCACCTCTATAACAATCAAAACATAATAACATTACTAATTGTATCAATTCCAATGCTCAATGATGCATATGTATCGATTAATGTACGTACTATACATGTTATGATATTCTGACCCTATTCCCGAATCTTCTCGATTTCGCATTTTCACTCTAATCCATAGCAATTCCTAATACCATAAGTCAATTCACTATACTCCCAATCATTTCTGACTAGACCCATTTTAACCTCAAAATTCTCAAATTAAAAGAATCACTATTTAGCCCAAAATAGACGTCCTCGTCGCGACGTCTAGCTCCTCGTCACAAGCGGAATTTTTTGTTCGTCATGACTGCGTTCTTTGCTCGTCATGACGCATGCATTTAAATCCACTCGTTGCAACGTACACGTCCTCTTGTCGCGACGTACGCCAGAACTCTGCTCGTCACGACTAATTTTCATTTATTCGTCGCGACGTGCAAGGAGAGGTGGCTCGCCACAAGTGTTCATCACACGTCATGACGCATAACCCATTTTCGTCCGAAACCCAGAAATTTCTCAGATCTTCTGATATAAATCCCTACAAATCCATTCAAAACACTCCAAATCAACATTCTACACTTAACACAACTTATTCCTACCCTTAAATCCACAAATCCACCATTATTCCACAAATACCCAAATCAAAATCAACAAAAATAATCATCGGAAACCCTACATGCCACAACTTTGAATATTCATGCTAAATCATCCAAATAACTCTATAAATCAACCAATCAAACTATATAAGGCAAGAAAGAAGTAACTTACTTGATTAATAACCTCAAATCTTCAAATATCACACCAAAATCCAACTCACACACCCACGGCAATCACCCATGCAAGACCCATCTCTAACTTTTCCCACACCAAACTCAAGGATAGATTCAAGAATGGAAGAGGAAGAAATTAGCAAGAAGGAATAACGACAACTCCAAGGAGGATCCACGATGAAGAAGAAGAATCAAGGGCTAAAGGTCTTTCAAAGAGGAGAAAATCGTGGAAGGCAAATTTCAAAGGGTAGGGCTTATATATTAAAAGATTAAGGCATTGTTTGGCAATTTTAATTGCCACAAGTCCAAATCCAAACCACCTCGAGTCAGTTTCTGATTCTAATTTCTTCCGAATTCCAATGGCTAAACCCTAATTTCTCAAATCAAATTTCTAACCTGTCCGTGCCATTGGAGAATCAATTTCGAAACCGGAAATTCAATTAACCAGTCATTGATAAATTTTCCGGTTCGGACCTAATACTCAGAAAATTCCAAAAAAAATTCTATAAATCCTCGAAAATAGAAAACTCATAATTGTATACTCTAATTTCATAATTCAATTTCCTAACTTTCATTTCTAACTCAAATTCCATTCTCGAGCCTAATTTGACCTAATTACCACACATGCCCTAATAATGTCCAAATCCAAATTATCCAAATCAAACCGAAAATATTTCATACATGTATGTACGTACGAATACCAATACAATAATTGCCAATTATACAAAATTCAATAATGCATGCACATGCAAAAATACGTATGCAAAGAACTGTGCCCATCCCATCGGTGACGGGATGTTACAAGACAACTGTGAGGTTATCCTGTTCTCCAGCGAATCTACCTTTGTTTCCAGACTTTCCATTCTCTTGGCTTGAGCTGTCAAAGCTCCCAATTCATTCAATCCTCCGAATCTCTCACATTTGTATTCTTGATGGTTTAAGGCCATCTTCTTTATCAAGTCCCATGCTTCCAATGTCAGTAAGGTCAATCAAAGATCCTCCAGATGCAAAGATCTAACATACCTTTCTCTTGACTCTTCAACCCATCATAAAAATCGCACCAATTGTTCATCGTGAATTTGTTGATGGGGCATCCGAAAGAAGATCTTGAAGCGGTTTCAATAGTCATACAAGGATTCATCATACTCTTGGCGGCTGAGTAAATTTCCTTCCTCATCGAAGATGTCCCGAGGCTGGAAAATATTTCTCCAAAATGCTTTCCTCAAAGTTGGCCCAAATATGATAGGCATTAGCCACATGCCCTAAGACTCATGTACCACTCTCGTGCCTTTCCTTCCAAGGACAAATGAAACACCTTCTACATCACTTAATCCAAAGTAGCTCCTACTGGCTTCATACTCTGGCAAATCATCGTCAAAGCTTGTAGGTGCATGTATGGATCCTCTCCTGCCAAGCCATGAAATTTAGAAAGGGAATTAATCAACAAACCTTTAATCTCAAAATTAACATCAAAATTAGGGCAAGCAGCAATAAATGGATCATAATGCACATCAGAAGTTGTTACTTCCCTAATGGTTCTTCATCTCTGGTTCTCATTGTTCTCTCCTACTCTCTCATGCTCACCATTTCCTCCATTAGTCCCATTTCTAGGTTGGTGTATAGGAAAATCAGGATTTGGGAAAATGTTTGGATTCTCAACCATATTCTCACTGTCTCGCTCAACTATTCTCCTTCTCTCTTGTTCTTTCCTCTCTTTCCTAAGTCTCCTCAAATGTCTCTCAACTTCAGGTTGGAATTGAACAAGTCTTCCTCTCCTGGGCACGCACAAAAATCAATCCACAAATAAAAGGAATGGTAACAAAATTTCTCACAGTCACACAAAATCAGATAAAAGTGAAATGCGATGAATGCCAGTGTATGAGTGTATAATGTATGTATGAGTGTGTATGTGTGAAAAATGTGCAAAGTAAGAGACAAAATCAAAGTATGAAGTATGCTTGTGCAAAGGAAAATCAAACCTATACTATGAACAAGTGTGAAAATCAAACTATGCTAAATGCAAGCAAAAACAATGATTTCGATTATCAACGACAATTCAAATAAATGACAATGGTTATCCTACGGTAAACCAATTTCTTGGTTCCCGGGCAATGGTGCCAATTTGATCGCGTCTCTGTCGATTCAAGCTTACGATCGATCCTTGAAAACCGGTCAAATATAATAAGTTCCAAGATTGCGGTATAGGTTGCAATCCTCGGGTCGTCTCACTTAATTGGAACCAAGCGAAAAAGGTCTAAGCTAGCCTAAATGTCAAAAATTGCAATCAAAGTTGATAAAATGAGGGTTTGATATTTTGATCGAAACTGATAAAAGTGATTAAAATCGGAGAAAAAGTATAAAAGAATGTTTTGGATTTTTGATAGAATAAATGAACTTGAAATTTTCGGTAATGAGCAAATGATAATAAATCCTCTTGAAAATGGGCACAGGCTATCACAGTTTAAAAATGAATTTTCTTGGATAGAATCCACTAAGTTTCGAAAGATCAACCCTAAAGGATTCTTGAGGTCCAAATATTTAATTAATGAACTCCATTATTTAAATCTTTGTTAAAAACCTTAGTGAGAAAAATGGACAAGTAAATGCAATTGGTCAATCGGATAAAAACACAACCATCTAAATCAAACACAACTAGGCAGATTAAAAGAGTAAATGCAATATCCGAATGACATATATGAGACTTCATATATTAAGCATCAAAAGTTCTACAAATCACTTTGTCCAAATCGCAACATAGTGTTCAGCACACGGTTAAACTGTTAACCATGCTAATCTAGCCATACAAATGCAATCTCTAACTCAGAGTTTACACAAATACAACTAAACCTCAGACACTATATGATTACTCCCCTTTGAAGCTTCCGTGAACTCAAGTCATTGCTACATCTTCAAGAGGAATGTGACTTAGCTACGATAGCTCCTGACTATCCTCGACTCATCGGAGATTGAGCGATACTCATATTAGCAGAAGATACTGACGGTGGCAATAATGATGGCGATGGTCGATGATGATGGAAACGAAAAATGATGTGGAGTAGTGTGTAGTCTTCCTGCTACCTCCAGACGTCTCTCCGTGTATGCGTATTCAAGTCTCCAATTATCCCAAGTCTCTCCCGTCTTCTTCTGACCTAAAAATAGCTAAGTTTATATATAATGGATGGGGGTCGGGTCAGAGCAGTGAGACAAACTTTCCATTTCAGGTCGAATATCAGCTCGTACGTCGCGGCGTGTGAATAAATATTCGCCGCGACGTGTGGAATTGTTTGCTCGTCGCGACGTATGAATTAATATTTGCCGCGACGTGTGGAAATGATTTGCTCGTCGTGACGTGCGGATTAATATTCATCGCGACGTGCGGATTGACCTCATGACTGTTGACTTCCTGATGTGTTGACTCCTTTGCTCCTACAATAAAAATAACAATTTGTAGTATCAATTGTCCTCATGAAAATTATAGAGAAAGTAGTATCAAATCATGACAATTTACTGAAAAATTGTGAATTAAAAGAGATCAGTATGAGGAACCAATTTAAGCACAAAAATCATCAATTAGGAGTCAACGAATGCATAAGCAGCTATGAAAATGTAGCCAATTTATAATGTAAACTTGGCTCAATCAATGGTTATGGAAGACATTTTGGTGATGGGCCGGAAAACTCTTACAGGCAAATGGCTCACGATGGACTCGGTCATACATTTGAGCCAAATGGGGAAAATGTTGATGAAGAACCTAACTAACAGGCAAAAAAATTCTTCGACTTACTACAAATACCGATCGAGAATCAGGCCAAATTGTGAGACAATGACTCAGTTGTCATCAATTGCTCGCATATTGAACATAAAGAGTGAAGTTCATATTTCAGATCGCAGTTTTGAAAAAATTCTTGAGTAGTACAACGAATCATTGCCAGTGGATCATACAATGGTTGATAGTTTTTACAACATGAAGAAACTTATTCGTGGTCTTGGTTTGCCTGTGGAAAAAATTAACTGTTGTCGAATCGGATGTATGTTGTATTGGGGAGACGATATGAACTTAGAACAGTGCAAATTTTGTGGTCAACCTAGGTTTAAGCCCAAAAAATGTTCTACGAAACAGAAATTAGTTTCATGAAAGCGGATGTATTATTTTTCTCTCACTCCTAGGTTGCAAAGGCTTTATGCTTCTGATGTGACTACGTCTCACATGAGATGGCATGCTGAACACAAACAGGAAGATGGAGTAATGACTCATCCATCAGATGCATTGGCATGGAAACATTTTAATAACACGCATGTGGAATTTGCGGTTGATAGTCGAAATGTTCGGTTGGGTTTGTCAACGGATGGATTTCAACCATTTGGTCAATCTAGACAACAATATTCTTCGTGGTCAATTATCATAACTCCTTATAATTTGCCTCCTTGGATGTGTATGAAAGAGGCATATATGTTCTTGACGGTGATTGTCCCAAGGCCAACAAATCCGAAGCAAAAATTAGATGTGTTCTTACAACCATTGATATCTGAATTGCAACAGCTTTGGGACTATGGTGTTCAAACTTATGATGTATCTAAAAATAGAATTTTGTGCTGAGAGCAGCTTTGATGTGGACTATTAGTGACTTCCCAGCCTTTGACATGTTATCTGGATGGTCAACCGCTGGGACGTTGGCTTGTCCTTATTGTCACAATGATTCTGATGCGTTTTATCTGCCTAATGGAGGGAAAATATGTTGGTTTGACAATCACAGGAAATTTCTACCTACAGATCATCCGTTTAGGCGCAATAAATATAAGTTTAGAAAAAATCGGACGGTTCACACCCCTCCTCCTCCGATAACATCCGGAGAAGAGGTCTTGCAAGAAATTGAAGAATTAGGGTTGCTAAAAGTGACAGAATTAGAGGCCGATGATGTTAATTCAACCATTAGTCAGAACTTTGGTTGGCGAAAAAGAAGCATTTTTTGGGATTTGCCATATTGGAAAACGAATTTGATTCGTCATAATCTAGATGTGATGCACATTGAGAAAAATATCTTTGACAACTTGTTCAATACCATAATGAACATTGAAGGGAGGACAAAAGACAATGCAAAATCACGAGCTGATTTGCAACTTTTTTGCAAAAGAAATGAGTTACATAAAGATCTTCGCACAGGTAAATACCCAAAAGCATGTTACACTTTGGACAGGAAACAAAAGGAGCTTATATGTGAATGGTTGAAAAGTGTTAAGTTTCCTGATGGATATGTTTCAAACTTGGCTAGGTGTGTGGATCTAAGAAAGTACAAACTATTTGTGATGAAAAGTCATGATTCTCATGTATTTATGCAAAGGCTTATCCCAATTGCATTCCGAGAGTTGTTACCTTTTAAGGTATAGAAAGCTATAACAGAGTTAAGTTTGTTTTTTAAAAGCTTAACCTCAGTTGAAATCAACATTGGTGAAATGGAAAAATTAGAACATGAAATTCCCGTAATTTTTTGTAAATTAGAAGGCATTTTTCCTCCAAGCTTCTATGACTGTATGGAGCATCTACCTGTGCATTTAGCACACGAGACAAAACTTGACAGTCTAGTTCAATATTGATGGATCCATTTGAGAGGTAAGTAGACAAATATTACTGCAATAACCACTTACAAGCTTTGTCAACTACATTCTAATAAGTATTTTGGTTCCTGTAGGTATTTGCATCACTTGAAAAAAATGTTAAAAACAAAGCTAGAGTTGAAGGTTCCATATGTAATGCCTATTTAGTGGAGGAAGCAAGTACATTTTGTGGGTATTATTTTGAGCTGCATGTTAACACAAGAGCGAGAAAAGTTCCTCGTAATGACGATGGGGGACGAACGAGTCATGCTGATGGAAACTTGTCCATCTTTTCATATTCTGGACGAACATCTAGGCGTGCGACAAGAAGAATGTTAACTGAGGAAGAGATCGAGGCTGCACATGGTTATATTGTATTGAACTGTGAAGAGATTTTGCCTTTCGTGCAGTAAGTTGCACATGAATATTTCTGTATTTACCTTTGTGTCATCTTCATCACTAAAAATAGTCATTCTGTATTTAGATTGTACGAGACATTATTACGGGAGATAATGTCGGGTATGACGGAAGATGATTTAAATAAAGAAGTTGGAAAACACTTCCCTCGAAGGTTTGAGAGATATGTAAGTTTTCACTTACAATTCATCTTAATTATAATTTGAAGTTATATTATACTTTTTTCATGAAACTAAATTCTTTGCGATGCTAAATTTATTTTTTTAGGCTTTAGACAATCCAATCGAGAACAAGATGATTTGTGATCTTGCAAAGGGACCTCTACGAACTAGTAAATCGTATCCGGTGTATTTCATTAATGGATACAAATATCATACAGAATGTCATGGACATAACATGTCAACAATAAACAGTGGGGTTTCAATACAGGGAGAAATGATGGATTACTAAGGACGAATTATTGAAATACTGGAAGTTGAATACCCTGCTTTGCCAGTTAAGCGATGTGTGATATTTAAATGTGAATGGTATGACCCGACACCAAATGTTGGCGTAAAGGTGCATACACAATACAATTTAGTTGAAATCAATCACCGAAGAAGATTGCATCAATTTGAACCTTTCGTCTTAGCTGTGCAAACTAAACAAGTTTGTTACATCCCTTTTCCAAGCTTACGATGAGATAAGGCAGATTGGTTAGCGGTTTGCAAAGTTAAACCTAGAGGTGTTTACGAATCACATAGAAGAGGAGAGCATAGTCTTGAAAGTGAGGCGTTTCAGGAAGATGTGACATTTATCAATGCATCTATTACATATGACGATAATGAACCTTTGAACGATCCATCAAATGAATTTGTCGATATTTCATCTGGAGAGGATGACGAGGGTCTGAGATCTGACGAGGAGCCGGAATTTGATTCTTATTCTTCTGAAAAATAAGATGATTGTAATTTACCAATAAGTTTTGATAGCGAATGACTTCTGTTTGTAATTGCATATTTTAACTTACATAGTAACGTTATTTTCATTTAATTATATTATGTTTGGTTTTTTATTGCATTTCTTTGGAAAGGAATGTCGACATGGCGATTGGTTTCGGATGGCAACAATTCTTTCTGTTGGGATGAATGTGGCAAAATTGTCCCAATTCATGGAATCAAAACTACAGAAAATCTCGCTCCATCATACAGTACCAATCGTTTGCCTTCTATGGTCGATCTGTTACTTGAAGGTTTTTAGTATGATCTGCACGTCGACTCTTTCCGTGTTATGAACCTCTAATAACATTTATTAAAATTATCAAACATATTGTCATTTCATTGTCAATCTTACATATTTAAGCTTCCTTTAAACTCGAAGAGGACATGTATGCCAATAAAGTTGACAGCAATGTCGCGTCAGCTTATAACGGAATAGGAAGATCGGGTATTATCAACTCCTCTACTATTCTGCAAACCTCGTCTGCACAATCACGTATGCATTAATATACCGTTATCGTTACTTATATGGTTTGTTAATATCACGGTTTCAACATTTCTTCACTGATGAAAATGATTTAGGTAGATTTGTTCCTGATAGTAGTTCATCTGGAGAAGAAGTCTACCATTCTAAGATAGGGAACTCATTCACTGTTTCCTCAACAAGTATAGATATAGCTGCAATGTTATTGCAAGAATGTGATCAACAACGCACAGCAGGTGGACGAAGTTTTACTGTTTTCATTGGTGCGTTTGAACATGCGAGAACCCTTCTCGGGAACCCAGACATTGGGGACTCTTTCACCTTTACCGACTCCCATGTTATATGGAATCCAAAAAAATGAATAGATCAATGTGCTTTTGTACTGCCAGACATTATTACACTTTGCTTTTATGTTGATTTATTGTTGTATCAGAAGACTTCGTTAAACAAAGGCATATTTATATTATCATTAAGGTTCATTTATGGTTGATAACAATTTGTTAACCTTCATATATTGCCATAGTTTCTTCCAGATGTGTTGTGTAAAATATTGCTTTCAAATTATTAATTGTACATGTAGAGAATTGTGCGAAATTGAATTTCAGGAAAAGAATGGGACCGAAGAGACAACGTGAGGTCATGCGACCGAGGTTTCGAACCATGTTTAGGGGAAATTACAGTGAAGGTAGTTCGTCACAATCAGTCGCACCTACTGACTCACCTTCTCCACCTCTCGTGCCGGGAGTTGCAGCTGAGGCATCACCGACTGCTTCTCAGCCTACACCATCCCCTTCCCCAACGCATATATCGTCCAACACCAAATAGCATCGGATGCAGAGACGTCCAATCACCAAGCTACCGAGGGACATGATGGAAGAAAGTTTGTTTCTATTGTCAATGACCAATAAGTGAAATCAAAGCACTTCACAATTTACTTATTATCAACTTTTACTTTTACCAATATGTACATAGGATAACATCACTTGACATGTTAGGTTGGTTCCGTCTGGACCAATTTCACGAAATATGACTTCCTCGTTCAAGCAAAGAATTGAATCAGAGGGTTATGTGTGGAAAAATTTAGCTGACACCATAAAGAAATTATACTTTCAAGAGTTTGAAGTACAAATCATAGTTATTTTCTTGTTACATTGCTTTATATTCATAATGTTCATACAACATTTTAACATTTTGTTATTCTTACTCATCTTATTTCAGAAAGAATTTTACTAGGATTCTTGTTTCGACGCCAGCATGTATAAACAATGGGAAAAGAAAGCTCGCATACGTTATCGCAACTTAATTAATCAAATACGCAAGGTTGGTGCACGACCGCGTTATATTTTGGAGAAAATTTGGACTCATTGGACCGAATATTGGACATCACCTGCGGCAATGTCCATATCAGAGTGTAATTCGGCCAACAAACGTGGAGGGCCGGGGGGTGCGAGTCTTGCAGTGCATACGGGAGGATCAATTACCCACCACGAGCATGCACATAGACTAGTAAGTATCTACTTTCTCACACCAATTTTACATATATTTTGCTTCGCTTTATTGAACATTGTGATTATCATATAAATGTCTGGTGCCATATATGGTTGTGTGAAGTTGTTTTCATTGTTGAACAGGGGGCAAATATCATATATACAGAGGAAACTCTGGCGAAATTTTTTTAAATTCTAGTTAACATCTGACAATTTAAGTTATACGTGTAGGAAAAGGCATTGGGCACGAAGCCTACACCTATGCAGGTATTTTTGCACACCCGCACGAAGAAACATGATGATGTCACATTCATCAACACTCGATGTAGAGAAGTGAATGTAAGTGAAATTCACATATTTTAATAATTTCTTAACAATTATACCTTATTTACTAATGTAAAGATTGTTTCCTAATAGGATCAAATACAAGAAAATATTCAGCAACAATCTCAGGAGGAACAATCTGTGGACGAGACTCAGACATATCTTGATGTCGTGGGTGGTTGGGACCGTCGTGGAAGAATATTCAGCCTGTGCTCATATGCAAACACCTGTTATTCGCGCTCTTCCCTTTCTAGTACAGCAGCATCTACTCGGCCATCGCAATCTCATGATGTATCGGAGCTCCGGGCCACAGTGGACACATTGAGGAAGCAGCTAGTTAATCAAAGTGAGCAGCTGATTACTCAAAATCACCAGCATATAGAGGACATAACTAAGGTGAGGGAGGAGATTAGTCTGCAGATGAGAGAACAGCTGAGAGCAGAGATGAGTCAGTAGTTGAGGGACGAGATGAGGACGGAGCTGGAGCAGGTTTCAAAGATCAGAGAGTCGCTGGAGCGGATGGAGCAGACAGCTAAGAGGAGAGAGGAGATAGATGTTAGAGTAGTGCCCTAAAGGCAATCCCCTTTAGCGCTTTTTGGTCATAATCATGTGCAGACTTTATGAATAAATAAAGAAAGGCATGTTTCATTTATTTGATGTTCTTTATGAATTGATATTGATCTTTAATCAAATTAATGAAGTCCATGATATATGACATAGCATGAAGGAAATTATGATGTGATCATAATCCGAGATTCCTATCATGTGCAATTATGTCAAGATTCAAATTCTCCTAGTCATAGGATTAATGAGACTGACATCATTAATCCCATGCACTAGCATATGTCATACTCCTTGATTGGATCAAGCAGTGGATCTTAGAAACTGTAAATATGAGATATTTAGAGTTGACATATGGATGCTTACTAGTGGTAGTAAGTTCATTGGATGACCTGTCATGAGATCATCACATGGATTTAATGTCAGTGATAATCTCATCATAGCAATGGTGCAAGTATCCTTAGACTTGAGGTACTCAAGGATATCTTGGATACTGATCCTGTATTTTGACTCCATTCCTTGTGGCCTTCCAGAGGTTACTCATAGGGTGGTGCTTGGGTACAGCTTGAGGTATTCAAGGTAATTGAGTAGCCAATAAAGGATTCATCACTTCGTGAGAATGAAGAGATACTGCCTCTTATCAGATCATTACTTTAAGTCTCTGCCGAGCATGACTATGTCATGAAGAGTGTCTTCATGGACATATAAAGTAATGAGTCCTCGACAGGAACTGATTTCACTTGGGCTAGACTTAGTCTAGTAAGAGTTGACATATTAGTCATACTCATAACCAAGTGGGGTATAGGATGTTGAAAGGACGAATTGCACAGTAATTGTCTATGGAAGGGTTCGTGATCTGGTTCGTGATGAATTCATCAAACCAATTACTTTCCGGTCAATTGGGGGTCATGATGTGTTGCTAGATACCGCTCATGACTTGCTCAGATTAATTGTTAATCTAAGTGGCCAACATAACCGGGAACCTAAAGGGTCACATGCATAAGAGTGACTCAGAGAATCAGAAAATAGTATTGGACGAGTTCCAATTATGGAGAGCATTAGATTAAATGGATCCCGATGAGATCGAGATATGTCCCGATGAGATCGCGACATCGATATTCTTTGAAAAAGGTTTTCGGTGGTTTTTCCATGCAGGGGCCGGTAGGACCGAATTCCAGTGACTGGACCACTTCAGCAATATATATACATATATATATGATTAATTAATTAAATAATTAATTAATATATATATATATATATATGTGTAATACGTGGAAAGGGAGGAGGAGAAGCATGGAAGCTTCTTTTGGAAGCTTAGTCATCATCTTCATTTAATTACTAAAAGACAAAATGATAAAAAGAAAGAAGAAAAGAGAGAGTCTTTTCTTTGTAAAAAGAAGTGTTCTTCGTAGGTTATGAAAGAGGGAGAAGGTTTTTGTGAAAAACCTAAGTCTTTCATCTCTCATCTCCATCAACATTCAAGTCTTCATCTTCTCCTCCAAGCTTCTTCTTCATCTCTTCAACGTGATCCAAGCTCTCCAGGATAGAGGTAGGCTCTAGCAGGCTTTATTCTGTTCTAGCTATTCCCAGGTTAAAAGTGTTTGATTCGGTTAGGTTTTCTGATCTCTGCGTGGATACCTTTAGAGATAGTCTCTATTGGCTATTCAGGTTTGAGTGTTCATACCGACACCGGGATCCTGGGTTTCGGGAAGGTCCCGGGAATAAAAAATTTTTGTTTCCGCTGCTGGAACATGTGATGTTCCTCCCAGGATTTTCCTACAGTGGTATCAGAGCGTCTGGTGTCGTGTATGAAGCTTTAACTGAAGCTAGATCATAAACCCTAATTGCTTGTGATGTTGTAGCATGCATTCTGTTCAGATTTCGAATTGCTATAGAGATAGGGTTTTCGAAATTTTTCTGCCCAGGAATGTTCATAACATTTTATAGAATATGTCTATGAATTTTCAGAATTTATCGATTTGATTAGATAAAGTTTTGCTAATTATTTCCCTAAGCTTACAGATGCTGTTTTTGAAATGATTCTGTGAACAGGCAGTAGTATAAAATCAAGAAAAAATTCTAGAAAAAATGTTTTCTGGATTTTCCTTCACCTACATGTCTCTAAGATGTTGGTGAATGTCTGTGAGCATGCAAATTGGATTTCAAGGTGATTGGATATTTATTTTCGATTTTATTCTATTCTGTTGGGAATTGCTGTGCTGATGAACACAGATTTTGAATCGGTTTTGTTATTTTGGTTGACTGAGTTTTTGATGGTCTAAAATCCTGAAAAATTTCAGGTAGCATTTTCTGAACATGTAGTAACCTATATAATTTTCTCAGAATTTATTGAAATTGTTTCATTGATCATTTCAAGCAATGTACAGAACTGGACAGTTTTGGTGAAAATTGTTGGGACTGTTTTGTTTGGCTTGATTGAGTTTGCTTTTTCAATTCCAATGCCTTGAAGCATTTTTAATGTGATTAAAAATGTGTTATCTTGATGTAGTATGATTGCCAAATTGAATTGCTTGAATTTGCTTTTCCAAGAATTTTTGAATGCCGAATTGGTCACATTTGTGTCTTGTTAGTACATTTCATTTTCTTGCTTGTTTTGGCCGTCACAATTTTTGTGACAAGTGCCGGAGTAGTTTTGAGAGTGTATACACTAGCTTGAGATGCTTAGGGTGAGAATTTGGGTGTTCTTAAATTATTTGGATATTTATGAGTTTTGACTCATTTCAAGCTTTTCATATAGTTTGACTATTTAAGGCATTCATAGATCAATGAAGTGTTCATTGATACATCAACTAACAGATATTACCCTAGGTATAATGGTATTGTGAATTGGAATTGCATTGATTGAGGAATTAGCCGATTAGAAATAATAGCAATCTTGCAGGATAAGTCGACTTGTTTGCAGGATAAGTCGACTTGTTTGCAGGATAAGTCGACTTGTTTTCTGGATAAGTCGACTTGTTCTAGATTTTTGTCATAAGTCGACTTGTATCAGGATATAAGTCGACTTGTGTGTGGGCAGAAGCATAAGGTGACTTGCATTTGATGAAAGTCGACTTGTGGCATGCTCAGGTTGGATGATGGATGATTATAAGGATTGATTCAATTGGATTGATGAAACCTAAATCATGCCATATAGTCCTAGCGACTATGATCCTTCAGCTTGGAGTCTAGAGTTTCTAAATCCCTCCTCGGTATATGAAAACTAACGCCTTCCATTAATATGGTAAGAACCAGAGTTCTTATAGGGATGGGTTGTTGGGTAAACCCAAGCTCACTCTATACGGATATGTTCGAACCATGAAAATATGATTTTCTGATTAATGGGATGGTTTTCACTGGAAGCGTTGGTTTGTTGAATAAACTCAAGGTCAACGTGGACAGAGGTAAAATTGGGTAGCATACATCGGATGTATGCGCATCAAAGAGTTGATACCCAATGTAAGTGCATACATCAACAAGTTGATAAAGACCGATCGATAGTCAGTGTCTAAGATGTAATTGGTATATCCGATACCTCCCGAGACATAAGGTGGCTTGTTGGTAAACCCAAGGTCATTCTCAATGTCGGTTATCGATGATGCAATTGGTATGTTCGATACCTACCGATTGACCTAAGTTGTGGCTTGTTGGGTAAACCCAAGGTCATTCTTAGCAATACCGGATATCAACCCACTAGGAAATTATGTCACTTTGTTTCTTTGGATTCATAATGAGGGTTATGGATTCTATGAAACTAGTGGGAGCTTTTTGCATATCATTCAAGTCCTTATGATTATGCAGCTATTCCTATTCTAACGTTCTTCCTCTCTATCCGTGTAGGTTGTTTGAAAATGTCGTCAAGTGTGAATCTTCGCTCGCTTATGGATTCCAACAAGTTAACTGGACCGAATTTTCTTGATCGTTAAGGAATCGAGAATAGTTCTCGATCCGAAAGTCCGGATATATCCTAGATTTTCCGCTTCCAGATGCACCTGCTGTCGATGCTTCTGATAATGATCAGAAGGCATATAGTAAGCATCTAAAGGACAGTGACATGGCTACTTGCATCATGCTTGCCTCGATGTCACCAGAGCTGCAGAAGCGAAGACGAGTCCATGGATGCTCACACTATAGTTTTTCATCTTAGGGAGTCTGTTTGACGAGCAAGCCCGGTCCGAAAGGTTCGAGACCTCAAGGCTTCTCTTCACTACCAAGATGGCTCTAGGGACATCTGCTGTGCAATACGCCCTGAAGATGAATGACTATATTGAGAGATTGGCCATCTTAGGTTTTGCAATGGATCATGAATTAAGTATAGACTTAATTGTGGTTGGATTGTCCGACAGTTATGCACAGTTCGTGCTAAACTATCGGATGAACCAAATATCCACTACAATACCGAGTTGATCAATCTGCTTTCGAGACAAATGAAAGCGCACTATCAAGAGTGATAGTAAGCAAGTCTTGGTGGTTGCTTCTTCATCTTTTGGGTCCAAGAAAAAAGAACCCAAAGAAGAAGAAGGCAAAGAAACCAAAGGAAGCGCCATCAAGAAGAAGACCAAAAGTCTGCGCCAAAAGGAACTTGCTTCCATCATGTAAAGATGACCATTGACGCGAATTGCAAAGTCTATCTCGAGTCGTTGAAGCGTAAGAAGGCATCGATGCCTCGACTACTTCAGTTTGTATGTCATTGAAGTTAATCATTATCGATCACAACATTTGGGTATTTGATACTGGTTGTGGCTCACACATATGTAATGATATGCAGGGCCTTCAGGACAGTAGGCAACTCATGAAGGGAGAAGTAGACCTACGTGTTGGAAATGGAGCAAGAGTTGTTGCATTAGTCGTAGGAATCTATGTTTTGTCTCTCCCTACTGGGCTTGTACTGGAATTGGATGATTGTTATTTTGTACCCGTTTTGACAAAGAATATATTGTCTGTTTCTTGTCTAAATAGAGCTGGATTCCATATGAATTTTAGTAGCAATGGTTGTTCTATTAATTCTAATGGAATGCTTTATGGAACTGGTACATTGTGCAATGGTATATACATATTAGATATGTCTAATCCAATTTTAAATGTCAATGACACCAAACGGTATAAAAGAGATAATCTAAAGTCAACTTACTTATGGCATTGTCGGCTTGGCCATATAAATGAGACACGCATCGCTAAACTCTATATGAGTGGCAGTTTAGGGTCATTTGATTATGAATCATATGACACATGCGAATCTTGTTTATTAGGCAAGATGACTAAGTTACCCTTCAAGGGAAAGGGTGAACGAGCGATTGGAGTATTAGACCTAATACATTCGATGTATGCGGTCCGATGTCCATCCATGCCGAAGTGGTTGTCGTTACTTCATTACCTTTATCGATGATTATTCACGATATGGGTACTTGTATCGATGAGATACAAATCAAGCGCTTGAAAAGTTCAAACAATTCGAAATGAAGTAGAAAACCAACTTGGTAAAAGTATCAAGGCATTACGATCCGATCGTGGTGGAGAATACTTAGACCAACAGCTTCGATTATCTCGTAGATAATGGGATATTATCTCGATGGACTCCTCCTTACACCCCACAAAGATAATGGTGTGGTTGAAAGGAGAAATCGAACCTTGTTGGACATGGTACGATCAATGATGGGTTTCGCAGTTACCAAAATTGTTTTGGGGTATGCGCTAGAGACAAATTGCTTACTTGCTAAACAGAGTTCCCTCTAAGACAGTTGATGTTACTCCATATGAGATGTGGACTAACGAAAACCTTACCTTTCTCATTTGAAAGTATGGGGTTGTCACCTTCGTGAAGCGGATTCATCGAGATAAGCTTGAAGCAAAGTCCGACAAGTGTTTGTTTGTAGGATATCCTAAAGAGACCATGGGATATCAATTCTACCTTCTTTGAGGAACAAAAGGTGTTTGTTTCAAGCATGCTGTCTTTTAGAGAAAGAGTTTCTTCCGCAAGAAGACAAGGGGAGCAAAGTCGAACTTGAAGAAGTTCAAGATGCTCAAACAAGCACAGATCAATCGCTCGAACTCGAGACCGCCACTCATTCGGATGAAGTAATTCAACCTTCGCTGCACAAGTTCGTGGGTCAAGTAGGATGCGACTTGTCCCGAGAGATATGGATTTCGTAAGTGAACAGAATGACGTATTGCTCATAGAAGATGATGAGCCTGCTACCTATGAAGAGGTTCGAAAAGTTCGAGTCCGAAAAATGGCTTTGTGCCATGAAAGCGAAATGGATTCCATGTACATAAACCAAGTATGGACTTTGGTTGATGCACCAAGGATAAAACCTATAGGGTGCAAATGGGTTTTCAAGAAGAAAACCGACATGGATGGTAATGTGATTACCTACAAAGCAAGGCTTGTGGCCAAAGGATTTCGTCAAAGACAAGGAGTTGACTATGACGAGACCTTTAGCCCGTAGCAATGCTTAAATCCATTCGGATACTCCTAGCCATTCTTTGCTCATTATGATTATGAGATATGGCAAATGGATGTGAAGACAGCTTTCCTTAACGGAAATCTGGCCGAGGATGTGTACATGACACAACCAGAGGGCTTCACTTCCATTGATGGCGAAAAGGTATGCAAGCTTCAGAAATCCATTTATGGATTGAAGCAAGCATCCAGGAGTTGGAACATCCGTTTTGATGAGTCAATCAAAGAGTTTGGTTTCTCACAAAATCCGGATGAGCATTGTGTGTACAAAAAGGTTAATGGGAATGCAATCGTTTTCCTTGTGCTATATGTGGATGACATATTATTACTAGGAAACGATGTCTCATTGATGCAATCAGTCAAAATTTGGTTGTCCAAACAATTTGCGATGAAAGACCTTGGTGTAGCAACTTATATCCTTGGGATAAAGATCTATAGAGATAGATCAAAGAGGTTGCTTGGTCTTTCACAATTATCGTACATAGACAAGATGCTAAAGAGGTTTAGCATGGAGCAATCCAAGAGAGGGTTTCTTCCCATTACTCATGGGATAACACTCTCGAAATCTATGTGTCCTAAGACACAAGATGAGAGGATGCGCATGGATCAGATCCCGTATGCATCTGCAGTAGGATCGATCATGTATGCTATGTTATGTACGAGGCCCGATGTATCGTATGCTCTGAGTGTCACGAGCGGATACCAATCGGATCTGGTGAGGGTCATCGGTGGTGTCAAGAATATCCTCAAGTACTGCGAAGGACTAAGGATGTTTTCTTGATATATGGAGATGGAAATCTCAGTGGCGAACATACGGATGCGGCCAATCGACAAGGATGACTCGGATCCCAACAGTTATGTTTTCACGCTAAACGGCGGAGCGGTCGGTTGGAAGAGTTCCAAACAAGAGACGATCGTTGATTCGACGACCGAGGCGAGTACATTCTTTGCATCGAGGCGGCAAAGGAAGCTGTTTGGATCGAAGTTCATTTCGAACTTGGTGTGGTTCCTAGTGTGATGGACCCATACGGTTGTATTGTGACAACAATGGGGCTATTGCTCGAGCAAAAGAACCGAGGTCTCACCAACGATCTAAACACGTACTCGCAGATATCATCGATTCGAGATCATTCTTAGAGGTGATGTCGCGATCGAGAGGATTCCTACAGCGCGAACATTCTTGATCCGTTGACGAAGCCATTGTCACGTAAAATTTTGATTCTCATGTACTCGCTTATGGTATTAGATACCAAGGCGATTGGCTTTAGGTCAAGTGGGAGATTTGTTAGAGTAGTGCCCTAAAGGCAATCCCCTTTAGCGCTTTTTGTTCATAGTCATGTGCAGACTTTATGAATAAATAAAGAAAGGCATGTTTCATTTATTTGATGTTCTTTATGAATTGATATTGATCTTTAATCAAATTAATGAAGTCCATGATATATGACATAGCATGAAGGAAATTATGATGTGATCATAATCCTGAGATTCCTATCATGTGCAATTATGTCAAGATATCTAAATTCTCCTAGTCATAGGATTAATGAGACCGACATCATTAATCCCACGGACTAGATATGTCATACTCCTTGATTGGATCAGCGGTGGATCTTAGAAACCGTAAATATGAGATATTTAGAGTTGACATATGGATGCTTACTAGTGGTAGTAAGTTCATTGGATGACTGCCATGAGATCATCACATGGATTTAATGTCGTTGATAATCTCATCATAGAATGGTGCAAGTATCCTTAGACTTGAGGTACTCAAGGATATCTTGAATCATGATCCCGCATTTTGACTCCATTCCTTGTGGCCTTCCGGAGGTTACTCATAGGGTGGTGCTTGGAGTACGCTTTGAGGTATTCAAGGTAATTGAGTAGCCAATAAAGGATTCATCACTACGTGAGAACGTAAGAGATACCACAACCTCTTGTCAGATCATTACTTTAAGTCTCTAGCGAGCATGACTATGTCATGAAGAGTGTCTTCATGGACATATAAAGTAATGAGTCCTCGACAGAACCGATTTCACTTGGGCTAGACTTAGTCTAGTAAGAGTTGACATATTAGCCATACTCATAACCAAATGGGGTATAGGATGTTGAAAGGACGAATTGCACAAGAATTGTACATGGAAGGGTTCGTGATCCGGTTCGTGATGAATTCATCAAACCAATTACTTTTCGTCAATTGGGGTCATGATGTGTTGCTAGATACCGCTCATGACTTGCTCAGATTAATTGTTAATCTAAGTGGCCAACATAACCGGAACCTAAAGGGTCACACGCGTAAGAGTGACTCGAGAATCAGAAATAGTATTGGACGAGTTCCAATTATGGAGAGCATTAGGATTAAATAGATCCCGATGAGATCGAGATATGTCCCGATGAGATCGCGACATCGATATTCTTGAAAAAGGTTTTCGGTGGTTTTTCCATGTCGGGCCCTAGAGACCGAATTCAAAGTGTGTTGGACCACTTCAAGAATATATATATACATATATATATATTAATTAATTAAATAATTAATTAATATATATATATATGTGTGTGTAATACGTGGAAAGGGAGGAGGAGAAGCATGGAAGCTTCTTTTGGAAGCTTAGTCATCATCTTCATTTAATTACTAAAAGACAAAATGATAAAAAGAAAGAAGAAAAGAGAGAGTCTTTTCTTTGTAAAAAGAAGTGTTCTTCGTTGGTTATGAAAGAGGGAGAAGGTTTTTGTGAAAAACCTAAGTCTTTCATCTCTCATCTCTCATCTCCATCAACATTCAAGTCTTCATCTTCTCCTCCAAGCTTCTTCTTCATCTCTTCAACGTGATCCAAGCTCTCCAGGATGAGGTAGGCTCTAGCAGCTTTATTCGTTTCTAGCTATTCCCGGGTCAAAAGTGTTTGATTCGGTTAGGTTTTCTGATCTCTGCGTGGATACCTTTAGAGATAGTCTCTATTGGCTATTCAGGTTTGAGTGTTCATACCGACACCGGGATCCTAAGTTTCGGGAAGGTCCCGGGAATAAAAAATTTTTGTTTCCGCTGTTGGAACATGTGATGTTCCTCCCGGGATTTTCCTACAATAGAGCGGCTTATTAAGATGAGAGCGGAGATGGAGTAGATGACTAAGGAGAAACAGCACGCGGAGGAGATGGCTAAGCTTAAGCAGGAGATGGAAATGTTAAAGAGGGGGGGACACAGTTCAGAACATCCATGATCACCACGACATTAGCATAACATTATCATTTGTTTTCAATTAAAAAACATAAGAAATTTGTTCTTTCTTCTTTTTTAATTATTAAATTAAATTCTTTATATGTTTTATTATTTATTAATTTTCTCATTATTTATTAATATAACGCAACACAAATAAATAAAGTATATATATAATATAACATTATTATAACAACAAAACAACCAAAAAAATTATATTATCAGTTATTACCGACGGACAATTGTCCGTCAGAAACTAAGGTATTTGCCGACGGTAAATTAAACCGTCAAAAAAAGTGGTTGAAGATAACTTCGCCTTACCGACGGACCAAATGACCATAATAAAATTTCTCCGACAGAATCTTACTTGTCATTCCATTGTTAAATAAATACCGACAACAAACTTTCATCCTTAATTTAAATAGAATTTTTATGACGGAATATTTCGATCGATATTTTTAGTCATGGCGGTTCATCGACCGATTTTTACGCCACCAAATTCTGTCGGTAAAATTATTCACCAACAGAAATCTATTATTTATCGACGATAATTTTCGTCGAAAAAACACTGATTTTTTATAGTGTCACGTGTACTTTACTCCATGAGTTGAATTTATTTTCCAAGCGTAATACATTTCCATTTTTCACACTAAATCATAAAGAAATTGCACTATACATTCCACGGGGCCGAAGCACCACTTGTTTGATTGCATGTTGCTTCCAACTCCATTCTGCAATGAGTTTAGATCTCTTGTCCAATATTATGGTGTTTTATTGTGTCCAATAAATCTCAGCCGTTTATTTATATGGGTTATGTGTAGGTCCCGCGTGGATCCCGCAAAATAAATGATTGAGATTTTATGAGACAGAATAAGACAGGGTAATATTGGACAGAAGATTTTGGTTCTTCTGCAATGGCCTTGGATTTGTCACTGCCTTTTGCATCTGCATGTCTCTTGAATGACATGCAGATGATAAAGATCCTTCTCTTTCTAACATATTCAATGCAAAGAATACATACCATTGATCACCATCATCCTAATATAAAGGGTTATGGTCATCAAATTAAACGTAACCTAAATTTTTTTTCTAAAATTTCATCATTAGAGAGAAAACAGAGAGTTACATAAAAATTAAAAAAAAAGGGCTACGTTTTAATTTGGAAGACAAAATCGCAAAACTTCAGTATAGATTTTACAATAGATTCAAATATACTTCCGCTTTAATTTTATTCTTGATGATTTAATATGAATCGATCTTAGATTTTAAAGAGATTAAAATCCTACATTTATAACCCTTTTTTTTTTCGCGCAGGACAAGTTTATGCTAGGTGATCATGCAACACGCCTGCATACTTAATGGGACAACGCAACACGCGTCTACAACGCTAACACAAACGTATTTGTTAACGTTATAAGCCATTGTGTGCAAACGTGGTGAGTAAAATAAACAAAGCCAAACACAGTACTGGTGATATAACTCACTTTAACCAACTTATATTCATTGGTAACTCAAAAATTATTGGAACTTTCTCCTTCGCTTTGAAGTATTTTGTATTTAAAAAGAATGACTGAAAAAACAAAAAGAGAATAAATTAATTAATTATTCATATAGAACTACAGGCCTATGCCATAGATCAGTTTCTCCTCTATCAAGCTAAGGAGATCGTTCACGTTAGATTCCAGATTTCAAACTTTATCATCAAAACTAGAAGTTCGAACTCTCACCTTGATCAGAAGGACTGCCTAGCTTCTCAATGGTTGTCAAGAAATTAAAGGGTTTATACAACAATTAACTAATCTTTGGCTAATGTGCTTTAATTTATTTTGGGTAATTGAATCTTGATGTGATTGCAATCTGTTTAAAAGTAAAATGATAACTTTAATACGTTGAGAAACAAATCACGGCATAATTAATAATATTGTCTACTTCAGATTTGTTTGCCAAAGCGAAAATTAAATTCATAATTCAAAACACAATTGTAAATGCTAAATGTAAGTGGAGGGATCTGTTCTTGGTTTTACTCTTGCGAAATAGGTTAAGAACAGGAATAAAGACTGATAATTTAGAATATTATGCTGATTTTGTAAATATGAAGAAAAAAAATTAGAAATGACATATATACAAAATAAAACCCAAGACGGTAAAAGTACGTATAAGGTTATGTTTGGTTGGGTGGTTAGTAATAAAATAAAATATATTGTAATATTATTTTATCATTTGAGAATAAAGTTTACGATAGAATGAAATAAAATGAAATAAGATGTAATGTAATGTAAGAGAAGGGTTTCACGTTACATCTTATTTATCCTAAGCAGTAAAATAAATTACATCTTATTTGAAAAGTTTAGTATCGAATAATAAATAATAAATTACATCTTATTTAAAATTTTATGATCAAATAGAAAATAATAAATAATATTTCACTTTATTAAATTATAAACTCTTCCATCCAAACAATAATTTTCTAATATTATATCTGTTTTATTATAAATCATTTCATTATATTCTATTTTATTTCATTTAATTGATATCATTATGTCCAACCAATCGTAGCGAATTCCAACTAATGCACATAAATTTAAACTGCGAAATCTTTCTCTCACTCTTCAATGCGCGTGTAAAATATGCTTCATTCTATATTGCATGTACTTGGAGTTTCTTCCTTTACGAAATTCCTTGTCATGTCATTTTTGGTTCACATTTCATCTTGTTCTTGTGATATATACGTATATATATATATAACTTCATCACGGGTCCCTTACTTTCAGCTTCTCAGCATTTGTTGTTCGTCACCCTGCAAGAAGCTCGCAGAAGTATCAATCCTTCTCTTCTTCGGGAGGTACTACAATTTGTATTTAAATGTGTATTAATTTACAGGTGAGGATGGTAGCATATACAATTCCGGTTCCACGCATGCATAGGTGGTAGCTGAAACTTTGAATCGATATCGTACAAATAGAAATTCAGCATTTTTATAATGAGTGTTCTCTCTGCAGAAACCTTGAGGAAAAGCAATGGTTGTCCAGTACCAAAACATGGAAGCCAAACAGTTGCAGAAGAGCTACTTCGATGTGCTGGGACTTTGTTGCTCTTCGGAGGTTCCTTTGATAGAGACCATTCTCAAGTCCCTTGATGGAGTGGAGGAGTACTCTGTTATAGTCACCACCAAAACAGTTGTCGTAGTGCATGACACCCTTCTCATTACTCAGCATGAAATTGGTAATCAGTAATTGTTCTTCTATGATCTCTTATAAAGTAAAAGCTGTCCGTCTTATTTGTAAACCTAAAAACGGTTTATTCAAATATAGATTTTGTTGTTGTATTTCTCCCCTCAGCCTTTGTTCTATGCATCGGAAGAGGCATTAATCCTTTATCTCTCTCTCTCTCTCTCTTTTTTTTTTTAGTAAGATTTACGAATGAATGTTAAAAAAAGCCTTACTTCTTGTGAAATCTCAACTAGACATGTATGTATGAATGAGTTGATACGGTACTAGTGGACTTAGCGGTACATATTATTCATGGTACAGTTAAAGCCCTGAATCAAGCAAGGTTGGAAGCAAATTTGAGAATGTCTGATGATGCCACTTACCAGAAGCAATGGCCAAGCCCTTTTGCAGTGGCAAGTGGTTTATTTCTTTTACTTTCATTCTTAAAGTTTGTGTATCCGCCCTTCATCTGGCTTTCTCTTGGAGCTGTGGCGGTTGGTGTCATTCCCATCTTCTTAAGAGGCCTTGCTTCCATCACCAACTTTAGACTTGACACCAACATCCTGGTCATTATTGCAGGTTACCATTTTCTTTCCTTTTGATCTTCTTTCAGATATTCCGGGTCTAGGAACTTCATTTTACTATGCTAAAGTGATTTCAAGTACATTTCCTTGATGGCTTTAGCCCTTAGGAACTGCAGAAGACATAGTTGCTAGTTCTGTCTGATCAAGTGGCTGTTGCATGAACAATAGCAAAGCAATTATTAACCAAATTTAGAAGGAAGCTATGGTGTTTGTGTCTATGGATGCAATTTTAGATTGATGTGTTCTTGGAAAATGGGTTCACAGTAATAGGATCCATTGCTATGGATGACTACATTGAAGCGGGAACCATTGTCTTCCTGTTCACTATCGCTGAATGGCTCGAAACAAGGGCAAGCTACAAGGTAACACCAAAATTTATATTGCACAGTTAATTAGATATTACATTATGAAAATTGAACTTTTTTAATCTAATGATATCGGCTTTGTTAGGCAAATGCTGTAATGTCATCACTGATAAGTTTGGCACCTCAAAAAGCCGTCATTGAGGAAACTGGAGAAGAAGTGAATACGAATGAGGTCAAGATCAACACTGTTCTTGCGGTTAAGGCCGGCCAAGTCATACCAATTGATGGTGTTGTTGTTGATGGGAAATGTGAAATTGATGAGAAGACTTTAACAGGAGAGTCATTTCCAGTTCCCAAGCAGAAGGATTCCACTGTTTGGGCTGGCACCATCAACCTTAATGGTAACATCTCTCTTGCTCTTTCTATCTCTCTGACCTTGTGACAATAACTATTTCTTCTTCAGGTTATATTAGTGTCAGAACTACTGCTCTAGCTGAAGAATGCGTGGTAGCCAAAATGACAAAACTGGTGGAAGAAGCTCAGACCAACAAATCCAAAACCCAGTACTTGATAGACACATGTGCACAGTATTACACACCAGGTTAGAGAAATGGCAAACGGAAACATAACTTCATTTTAAGAGTAATGTCCAATACCTGTTTACGCAGACATAAATTGATTCACACATTCCTAAACCATAATTCAGACATCAACTCTTCCTTGTGACGTTTCTGCAGCTGTTATTGTAATATCAGCTGCCGTTGCGGTTGCTCCACTTGTACTAAAAGTTCATGACCGAAGCCATTGGTTTCACTTGGCGTTGGTTATTTTAGTAAGTTCATGTCCGTGTGCCCTTATACTGTCCACACCAGTGGCCACTTTCTGTGCGCTTACAAAGGCAGCGACAGCTGGTCTTCTAATCAAAGGAGGCAACTATCTTGAAACGCTAGCAAAAGTTAAGGTCATGGCATTTGACAAAACTGGAACTATCACTAGAGGTGAATTTCTCGTCACAGACTTCCAGACTCTCTCTGGTGAAATCAGCCTGGAGAAATTGCTTTATTGGTAAGGACTATTTACATTATTCTGTAGAGAAATAACTTTATTTTGATCAAATTTGATATAAATCTTCAATATTTAAAAGACTTTAGCGCTTACTAGAGATGGGATGAAATTCAACAGGGTTTCGAGCATTGAGAGCAAATCAAGTCATCCAATGTCAGCTGCACTAGTCGACCATGCAAGGTCACTTGATATAGAACCCAAACCTGACAATGTCGAGGAATTCCAAAATTTTCCTGGAGAAGGCATTCATGGAAAAATTGATGGACTAGATATTTACATTGGAAACAGAAAGATTGGTCATAGGTCTGGATCTAAGACTGGTAAATGTTTTGCGTACCTACTTTCTAATAAATAATTTCAATTTTATGACAAGTTAAATGTCTATAGGCTATGCCCTCTTCCATTGTTGAAAGATGTACTCAAACACATTCCAAGTTTTCCTAAATTTCATTGCCTTACTTTGTATCTGATATTCGCGTTTACTTGTATACAGTTCCACCAGTAGAAGTTGACAAAAAGTCGGGGAAGACCATCGGATACATCTATTGTGGAGCAGCCCCCTCTGGAGTTTTTAGCCTTTCTGATGCCTGTAGAACCGGAGCTGCAGAAGCAATCAAGGAGTTGAAGTTACTAGGAATTAAAACTGCCATGCTTACAGGAGATAGTCGATCAGCAGCCATGCATGCACAAGAACAGGTGAACTTGTCCTCATTTACATCCGTAATGCTTTTCTAAATCGTGACATTGGAAAAGTATATAAGACGGGAAAATGGAGCTCAAGTGAAAATGCTCTGGGTTATGATTAATTTTTCACGTGCATAGAACATTAATCAACATGGAACACCAAGTAATCTGATCGATTATGTTTGCAGCTATCATATGCTCTTGAGGCAGTCCACGCAGAACTCTTACCTGAAGATAAAGCAACTATTATTGAGGAGTTGAAGAAACAAGGGCCAACAGCTATGATCGGAGATGGCTTGAATGATGCCCCTGCATTAGCGACAGCTGACATTGGTATTTCAATGGGAATCTCAGGTTCTGCACTTGCAACAGAGACTGGGAATGTAATTCTTATGTCCAATGACATTGGAAAAGTACCAAAAGCCATTCAACTTGCACGAAAAGCTCACAGGAAAGTGATTGAGAATGTTGTTTTGTCAATATCTACCAAAACTGCTATCATTGCCTTGGCCTTTGCTGGCCATCCACTTGTTTGGGCAGCAGTCCTGGCTGACGTTGGCACATGCTTATTAGTCATATTTAACAGCATGATGCTTTTGCAAGGAAGCCAGGAACATGAAGGAAACTGCTGCAAATCGCAACATGCTCATAGACATGGTGGTAAGAAATCAGGGCATAATCACGGGAACTGTTGCGCTACTGGACATATTCATAAACACGGGCATGAGATTTCAAGTGGTAATCACGGGCATTGCTGTTCAACTTCACATGGCAGTAAGAATTCATTTCATCATAATCACAGTGACTGCTGCTCGACCTCACACGTTCACAAACATGTCAATGAGAGTCCAACTCATAGTCATGAGAACTGCTGCTCGACCTCTCATGGTCATGCACACCGTAATGAGCATTTTGTTCATAATCATGGGTATTGTTGCTCACCCAAAAAAGTTCACAGACATTGTAATGAGAATTCAGCTCATAATCACGGAAGTTTCTGCTCAACCGAGACAAGTGAGAAGGTCCGTTTACTTGAAAAATCCCACGGTTGTGCTTCAAGATGCCAATCTAGCCATTCACATACGCACTCATGTGGAAGCAAAACTTGCAAAGGCTCAACTCAAATGCAGGAGGAATGTTTAAGCATTAGAGACGATCATGAACATGAAACAAAGAACCGGGGTCATGGATACTACAAGAAGACTAACAACCATCCAGAAGTGAACAGTCCAAAGAACTATGGAGATGGAAGTGAAAATTTAGTGGGAGAACAAATGAAGACCATAGGAGAACATCTGCATGGGAAAAAACAGTGTCATCATGAGATTGAAAAAGTTGACGATCAAGATCTAGAGCCTCTTCTTGGTTTAGAAGAAGGAAAGTATGCACCAGAAGGTGAGCACTGCCACTCTAGCAGCTGCGACAAAAGCCATGCTATAACTATTGTCACTAGCAATTCTCATGGAAACATTGGTCATTCAAACTGCAAACGCTGCCACCATCAAACTGTCCCTGAGCCGCATCCTAACGTCACGAAATGTTGCAAAGGCCGTGATAACCCAAATGAACAGTTTGGTGCAGATGGCTATCACACGGTGACAATGTAAACTTGTATGGCCCAGGAGAAGAGAGAACAGTGGTCTTGAAGATGCCCCTTTGAGGATTGAAGATAGCTCCTTCAGTGCACAACCTGTTAAGCAACAATGTTGGTTGAAGCCTTTTGTCAAACACCTCCACTGTTCACGTCTGCTCCAGTACAAGAGGGAATGCTGCTGCAATAGATTTCTTAAACTCCTACTGAAGTGTTTGTCAGGGATTGTGTATTGTTATAGGTTTCTCACAAGTTTTGGTATACGATTGAAGATCAAATGTGTTTGAAAATGTATGTGTTAGGATCCAAGTCCTAACAATCTCGAATCACCTCACTCCACAGACAGCAAAGAACCTTAGCAGTATACCAATAAAGAAAATAGGCAAAGTAGAGTAAAAGAATGTCAAGGTATTCAGTATATTAATGTTGATATTGCCAGACTTAGAGGGCTGGCTAACCTCCCCAATACAAATCGCTATAACCAATTTCCAGATTTCCCTCATCTGTCCCACACTACCCTTTTTATTCCCTCCCTACATAACTAACTAACCAACTCAGTCTCATATCTCTCCCACACTCCTACACACTCTCCAAATTACCAATCTACCTACCCCTTCTCTTCCTACTATACTGCTGTCCATAACGAGTCTCAACAATACCCCCCCCCCCAAAAGAAGTCACCTTGTCCTCAAGGTGGAAAGAAGGAAATTGATTGTTGATAAAGGTAAAACTCTCCCAAGTGTTCTCAAAATCAGGGAGCTCTTTCCACTTGATCAGGACTTCCAGCTCGCCATTAATTTTTCTGCGCACCTGCATTAATGCCTCAGGCTCCACCAATAGATTCAGACCTTCATCCAAACAATTCGGCAGTGGTTGAGAATTAAGGATAGGCACCATCAATTTCTTTAATTGTGAAATATGAAAAGCATTATAGATCCTTGCAGTAGGTGGTAGTTGGACTTGATAAGCAACTTCTCCAATTTTAGCTAAGATTGGGTATGGACCATAAAACCGTGGTCCCAACTTCTCATTAGATCTAGAAGTGAGGGATTTGAACCGATATGGTTGCAGCTTGATATAGACTAAATCACCAACTTCTAGTGTAAAGTGTCTCCTCTTCTAGTCAGCATAGAACTTCATGTGCTGTTGTGCTTTTTCTAAATTAGTTTTGAGCTCATTCAAAATTTGGTTTCTGACATTTATTTGCTGATTAACCTCCTCCACCAATGATCCACCATCTGTATACTTAAAGAGGGTAGGAGGATCTCTTCCATACAAAGCCTTAAAAGGAGATATGCCAACCAAGCTAACAGAAGTCAAATTAAACCAAAATTCATGACTCAACCATTTTGGCCATTCTTTAGGTTGTTCTCGAAGAAGCGTGAGGTAAGTTTCCAAACATCTGTTAATCACCTCAGTTTGTCCATCCGACTGAGGATGATAGGCTGAAGTCATGTTAAGTTTGGTTCCCGATTGCCGAAAGAGTTCCTGCCAGAACCCACTCATAAATACCCTGTCTCTGTCGGAAACAATTACTTTAGGGAAGCCATGTAGTCTGATCACTTCTCTGATGAATATAGCAGCAACTTGTTTAGCTGTAAATGGATGCTTCAGAGCTAGGAAATGACTGTATTTAGAAAGCCGATCAACTACCACTAAGATGGTGTCAACTCCCATGGCTTTAGGCAAGCCGGAAATAAAATCCATAGATAATTCTTCCCACACTAAGTTAGGTATGGGAAGAGGCTGTAACAATCCAGCTGGTTTTAAGGCTAAATATTTGTTCTTCTGACAGATATCACAAGATAGGATAAACTGCTTAATATCAGATTTCATACCCCTCCAATATACTACTCCCGATAATCGCTTGTAGGTACGAAAAAATCCAGAATGTCCTCCAAATGGTGTATTATGAAATTCACTGATCAATTTATGAATGTGTGGACCAGAATCAGGTAAAACTAACCTGTTGGAATAGAATAGGCGTGACCCCTTCAATGTAAACGGTGGATGGCAATCAGGTTGGAGCAACAGGTCCTGGATCAGTTTCTGCAACTTGGGGTCCTGTTGTACCAGATCTTCCAACTGATCCATCTCCTCATGATAGGCCATGGATATAGCCTTGAGCTCCCCCTCATTTCTTCTGGATAAGGCATCTGCTGCTTTATTCTCAAGGCCAGGCTTATAACGAATATCGAAGCTAAATCCCATGAGTTTAGTGACCCATTTCTGTTGTTCTTCACCCAAAAGCTTCTGATCATTTAAAAATGCAGACTTCGTTGATCCGTCTGAATAATGAAGTGCCTTCCTAGTAAATAATGCCTCCACTTCTGGATTGCCATCACAATTGCCATTAATTCCCTGTCGTAAACTGGCTTAAGCTGGTTCCAAGGAGACAAACCCTGACTTAAATAAGCTACTGGTCTTCCCTCTTGCATTAGTACAGCTCCAATGCCGGTTCTCGAAGCATCCGTCTCAACAGTAAAAGTTTTAGTGAAATCCGGTAAAACTAATACTGGAGTATTGGTCAACACCTTCTTCATTGTTTCAAAAGCATGTTGCGCCTCTCCTGACCACTGGAATTTATCCTTGCACAGCAGGTTCGTCAAGGGCTTTGCTATACTGCCATATCCCTTTACAAACCGTCTGTAATAACCCGATAATCCCAGAAATTCCCGTAAAGCCCTTACATCTCTCGGAACAGGCCATTGTTGAATGTTGTCTATCTTAGAAGGATCCACTGAAACTCCCTCTGCTGAAATGTAATACCCCAAGTACTCTAGCTTCTGCTGTCCAAAGCTGCATTTATTCAAATTAGCTACCAATTGATTATCCACCAGCACTTGCAATGTCTTTCTAAGGTGAGTAACATGTTCTGCTAAGCTTCTGCTATAGATGAGTATGTCATAAAAAAATACTAATACAAACCTCCTTAAATAAGGCTTGTAGATTCTTTGCATTAAGGACTGGAAGGTGGCAGGGGCATTTGACAGCCCAAAGGGCATGACCCTAAACTCATAATGCCTCTCATGTGTTCGGAAAGCCGTCTTCGGTATGTCCTCTTCTCTGACCCTGATTTGGTGATATCTGGACTTCAAGTCGATTTTTGAGAACACTACCGAACCTCCTAGCTCATCAAAAATCTCATCACTGTATGGAATAGGATACTTTTCAGGTATTGTTACCTTGTTCAAAGCCCTATAATCCACACACATACGCCAACCCCCATCCTTCTTTCTCACCAATAAAACCGGGCTGGAATATGGACTGGTGCTTGCTCGGATTACACCTGAAGTAAACATCTCATTCAACTTTTCTATCTCGTTCTTCTGGTAAAAAGGATATCGGTAGGGTCTGGAATTTGGAGGTTTTGCTCCTGATTCCAATGTGATTGCATGGTCAATGTCCCTCTGAGGTGGCAACCCTAAGATGGGCTAAAAGACCTGATCAAATTCCTTTAGCACTGCTGCAATGTCGGCAGTGACCCCTAACAATTGAACCTGTTGTAGATGATCCACCTCTAACGCACACAATTCTGTTGCCGCCTCAGCAATCTCTTGGTCACTTTTGCTTTCCACCAAATAGCCAATACCTCCTTGCTGCAAAATCTTGCAGATAGTTTTGAAGGACACCACCACCGAATTGAGGCAAGGCTCTCCATAGAATTTTACCTTTTCTCCATTACTCCTAAACTTCATGACCTGCTTCTTAAGATTAAGGAGTATATCCCCCAACGTTTCCAACCACTCCACCCCCAGAATTATGTCGACACTTTTCATAGCAAAAGGAAAAAAAATTTGTCGGATGGTGGTACCTTGAATAACCAACTTCAACGATTCACAAACTCCAACACTTTGAACTTTGCAATCATTTCCAAGCTTCACCTTGTACAGTTTGGTATTGCTCACTTTCAGACCCAACTCCTCCACCAAGTTGTCTCTCACAAAATTATGAGAAGCCCCACTGTCAATCAACACTACTAACTCCTTTCCTGCGATTTTCCCTTTCACTTTAAAAGTTTGAGGACCTGCTACCCCTGACACTGAGCTAGCCGATAGCTCCAACTCCTCCAACGTGTCTGAACTACCCCCTTCAAACGCAGGTTTGAGAGTCAGTACCTTTTTAACGAGCTCAACTTCCTCATCCTGTAAATCGTCGAGCTGCTCATCATCTTTCAGCAATATGTGGAATTGTTTTTCGCCACATCTGTTCCCTGGTCCGAACTTGGCATCGCAACGGTAACAAAGCCCTCGCTCCTTCTTTCGTTGAACCTCCTCTGCTGTCAAGCGCTTGAACAGGTAAGGAGACTCCCTCCGATTGAGTCGGCGCCCTTCAAAAGGTCGGTTCAGGTAAGAGTTCCCCCTTGGATTGGTTGTACTTGAAGTGGGCGAGGCTCGATTTCCTTCCGAGAGCCGATTAGGGCTTCCTAACGTTGTATTTGGAAAAGGGGTAATTGCTGGTTGTTTTTCGTAAGTTGGGTAAGTTTTATTACCCATTTCACTATTCCCATACCCGATTAACCCCCCTTGAATTTTATCTCCTTTACCGGGTTGGGTGGGTCGACTCCAAAGAGCCCAATTCCTTCCTTTGGTCACTAACGCCATTTCCATTAATTGCACCAGTGAATCTGTTTGAAGTAATTGCAACTCTGTCTTTATCTCTTCCTTCAACCCGTTGACGTAAGCTGCTGTTACCACCTCAACTGGAATTCCTCTTAGCATTGACGACACCATCTCAAACTCTCAATTATACTCCGCCACCGTACCCAACTGATTTAACCTCATGAGAGCTGTTAGAGGATTCCCAACCTGAGCACTGCCAAAACGGCGCACCACCGCTGTTTTAAAAACCGACCAATCCTTCATCGGCGACCATCCTTCTCTCCACAGAAACCAACTCAAAGCTTCACCCTCCATACATACTGCTATCGCCGCTAATCTCCCCGCCGTCGAAATCCCATTCAGATCAAAGTACCTTTCGACCTTAAAGAGCCATCCCAAAGGATCCTCCCCGTAGAATACCGAGATCTCCAACTTTCGGTGAATTTTTTCTTTCGTCATTAGCTCTTCCTCTGTCGGTAATTCAGTTTGACTCCTCGAGTCTATAAGCCATCCGTCTCCTCTCGAACTGCTTTCTCCCGACGTCTACTTCCCAAGGATTCTTGTATCTGTCTCATACATTCAAACATTGACGCCATGTCTCCTACCATTTTATCAACCTTTCCCTCCACCTTATTCATCTTTTCATCCACTGTTCCCATATCCTCCATCAACTTCAGCATTTCCTTTTCAATATTGTCTACTCTGGAATCCATTCTGGTCACCACCATCCCAGTCACTCAACTGCTCTGATACCAAGTTGTTAGGATCCAAGTCCTAACAATCTCGAATCACCTCACTCCACAGACAGCAAAGAACCTTAGCAGTATACCAATAAAGAAAATAGGCAAAGTAGAGTAAAAGAATGTCAAAGTATTCAGTATATTAATGTTGATATTGCCATACTTAGAGGGCTGGCTAACCTCCCCAATACAAATCGCTATAACCAATTTCCAAATTCCCCTCATCTGTCCCACACTACCCTTTTTATTCCCTCCCTACATAACTAACTAACCAACTCAGTCTCATATCTCTCCCACACTCCTACACACTCTCCAAATTACCAATCTGCCCACCCCCTCTCTTCCTACTATACTGCTGTCCATAACGAGTCTCAACAGTATGAAACTCTCCTCAGAATCCAAAAATCTACCTCTGGTTTTAAACTATGTGTTTTGTGTATAAATAAATACTACTTCAGCTACTCACTCCTCAAGGCTAAGTATCTTTTTAGGAAACAAAACTAAAAATGGAAAACAGAAGCAGATCTGACGAACTAAATGGAACTTGTATGTTGATAAGAATTTTGTGGTTTCCACTCCCAATCCAAATCTAAACCAGCTTCAGGATTTTGTAAAAACATAACAATAACTAAAGATTCTACTCCACTTCTGTTATATATTTCAAAACTTGCTCCTGGACATAAAAGAACCATAACATGAACATTGAAACTTGAACAGATAATTTTTTGTATTGAAGAACTTCTGATTTTTTTCATGCATACGAAAGTGTAAAAATGAGCAGCTTTATATTTAGCTCTATTTCATTCGGATACAAAATGGAAAACTAACTGATGGACAAAAACTTGCTCCTCCTGCCCTGCATTTCATCTTCTGCTATGCTCTTCTTCATTCTACATTTTTAGACTTTTGCATATCTGCTTTCATCTTCTTTTCAACTTGCTTTTTGCATCGAATTTCGCTCGTCAAAGTTTGATCTTCATTCTTCTGGCCTTGATCTTCATTGCTTTGATCCATATATCTTCGAATTATGCCTAGGATCATCAATTCCAATTTTCACATGCACTTGAACCCCTTCAGCTTCCTCTTCTTCCTTACCTTTACTGTCATTGCAATCTCCTCCACTAATTTCAACGCTTCATGTTGCACAAGACAATTCAATCCAACAAGTGGCAGCTCCCGTAAGGAGAAGTGTTTTTTGGCATTACAAAATAAAAGATGTTGCATTTAACTTTGAATTTGACACTTTACACAATAAGAGTAATTGTGTAATGATTAATATACATTTTCAAATGTGCGTTTGTAATATAGGCAAAGTTCTAAATCATGGTCTTTGTGGATGACCTTAGCTGGAACTGGAAGAAAGCATTGTATACATTTGGATAACAAAATCACTCGGTCGTTTATATAATTTTATATTTAAATGGGTGATAAGTGAGGAGTTAGCATTTTGCATTAATGAAGATGTTCCTGATTTCTCGGCCGAAAAAGTAAAGCAAGTCAATTTGAACATCTTAATTTGCGGTTTAAGAGAGAGATTAATGCAGAAACTAGTGTGATTCGCATTGACTAAATGACACCCATTAGGCCATTATGACTCTGACTAATAATATATATATATATATATATGAATCACGTAAGTTTTAACTGCATCTGCTCTATTGTATTTGAGTTGGTCCAAGATCCAAAAAGCAGAAACTTGAAGAAAGGAATCACATGCTTGGTTCCTCAACAGGTAGCAACCATCATTTAACTTTTCTACACTTTTGTCATTTCTTTATGCCGACTCCTGTCGAGGGTTGGCTTTTATTCTTCCCCAAGTATTGACTAAGATGTACAAACAAACACTTCCTCAGCTCATTCCAGGCCAAATACATTATAAAAGTTGGTTAACATAACCTAGCTAGCAAGGTAGCGCTATGGAAATGGAATAAATAAAGAAAAAGAAACAACGAATAGACCGACCAGTATGGTTGGTTATCATTAAAAGTTAAGGCAATGATGGTTACTGAATTATTTAAACATGGTCATTTGGTCACCGCTAGAAGAAGCAGAAACTCATCTACTCTCTTCAAGCTCACACAAGCCATTCATAACTAGAAAATGCACAACCTGAAACACCCTTTCATGCTACTGCTTCTGTTATCGCTATCTTCTTTTGCTTCTTCATGGAACCAAAATCAGCAGTTCCAGCAAGCTAAGAACTTTGAGGGCTCGTCTGATCTAGTGGACCTTCAGTACCACATGGGTCCTGTCTTAGGCGCCCCTATAAGCTTATACATCATATGGTATGGACACTGGGATCAAAACCATCAAGCAACCATTCGAGATTTCATTTACTCCCTTTCTTCTTCAGCTCCTCACCCTTCTGTCGCTGACTGGTGGAGAACCATCCGTCTCTATACAGACCAAACAGGATCCAATATCACTGGAGACTTAAACCTATCCGGAGAGTTCTTCGACTGGCGCTATTCCCATGGTGGTTATTTAAGTCGTTTGTCAATGCAGTCCATTATCAGAACTGCAACCACTTCCCGTCCGCGACCCTTGCCACTGAATCCTCAAAATGGTCTGTACTTGGTGTTAACTTCTGCAGACGTTCAAGTACAAGACTTTTGCAGAGCAGTCTGTGGATTTCACTACTTTACATTCCCAACCATTGTTGGTGGCACTGTTCCATACGCTTGGATTGGCTATAGTGGAACTCAATGCCCTGGCATGTGTGCCTACCCATTTGCATGGCCTCAGTACTCGGGAAGGCCACCACCAAGCACAAATGGAGGAAACAACATAATGAGAGCCCCAAACGGAGATGCGGGTGTGGATGGAATGATAAGTGTGATTGCTCATGAATTGGCAGAAGTGTCGAGTAATCCTCTAGTTAATGCATGGTATGCCGGAGATGACCCTACTTCACCAACCGAGATAGCAGATTTGTGTCTGGGTGTGTACGGGACCGGTGGTGGAGGAGGTTATGTGGGAAAAGTGTATAAAGATTCTGGGGGAGATGGGTACAATTTGAACGGAGTCAAGGGAAGGAGGTTCCTAGTGCAATGGATTTGGAACCCTACCAAGAGGAGATGCTATGGTCCCAATGCCATGGATTAGAGTTGTGCTTTTAACTTTCTATTGCCTTTTGCGTTTTCATCTCGGCAAATGATGGATGTAAGCTAGAGTAGTAAAGCCCAAGAGGTGTTGACTTGACCCTCCATGGCCTGCTCCTCTGGTCCATATATATATATTATTACGTTCATGTTCTTTCAATACGTAGTTACTATGCATGTTAAGCAGCCTGTACAGCATGACTAGGAGGAGTACCTTCAAATGTAATACTGAGGCCATCACTTTGCTAAAACTTGGTTCAAGAATAAAAGCTAAAGTCGATCTACCCATTTTATTTACGGGACTAAAGCTTGAAGTCATCACTGTTGCAGCTAAGTAGCTCAGATGTTATAGGACTCGTCATGAAGCACATGGAACTCACAGATGGCCAGATAAAAGCTTTAAACAACCAAATATTGAAAATGTTCGGTACATTTCTACTGAACAAGATTCATAAGCTAAATTACAAAACTGGGAAGCCATATAATACTTTACATTCGCAACTTGCAACTGGTTTTCATGACAGCTAAATGCTGGTACTTGCCTTGACCAAGATCAAGCATTTGTAAGCTTTTATCAATCAGGTTGCTCTCCAGCTGATAGTTTGTCTTTTTTCAAAATTGACAAACTCTTAAAAGTCTCACAAAACGTCAGAGCATCGGACACACTGGTAATCAATAAGCCTCGCCACGAGACTCTCTGGCTCTGGAATTAAAGCAGATGTCAAGCTATTCCAGAAGTGAAACGTCAATGAATCACTTAAAATCTTCTTGAAAAAAGCATCTTGCTGAGTTCTTTCAATCTCAGTTCCCGGAGCAGTGAAAAATCTGTCTCAAAAAATTAGATTCAAAAGTTGTTTCAACCTTGTACAAAACTCGGCAAAATAAAGAAAGGTATTCAAGGGCAACATAACCTCAAAAGTTGTATATAACAAAAAGTATCAATGTCTATAAAGATGTTAATGGAGGAAGATTATCTTGTTAAATTGTTTAACAGTGAGAATAGTGGACACAACCAACTATTGCTCATGACAGGGATAACAGAACCAGCTATTCTACCAAATCAGTGACTTGCATCTCTTATAAGATGCAACCATGTGATCAGATTTAAAGAATCACAAGAAAAACAATACCTTGTAATATCCCGAGAAGCGATAGGCAAGAAAACATCTGAATGTTGAACATGCAGATCCTCCTGTCCAACTAACTTATCCTCCTTCCCTGAAAAATTTCTTGCAACTCTTGTCAAAAGTTCTGCTCCATTCCATTTCAATTGGGTATCATCATATGTCATGTAATACTCCTTCAAGCAATCCATTATAAAGGGACTGCGCAAAGAGGACCTAGTGTTAAACAAAATATTTTTACAGAGGTGACAATCACATCACTTAATTACTGTACATGAATCCTGATGAAATTATTTGAGCAATTGAATTGCTCAGACAGAACTGAAAAAGGAATTGCCACAGATATATCTGATTTCGACTAGTGAAAGCATAAGGTACCTGTGCTTTCCAAATGCCATCACAGCCCCATTCAAACTACTTCCAGCAAGCTGATCCTCTTGACCAACAGTATTATTTAGCAAAGACAGGGTGCTTAAAACTATGACATCAGAATCTAGATAGATGCCACCATACCTGCACAAAGCATCAAACATATTATGTTCTACCAAATTAGTTTTGGGACATCATAGTAGTAGCAATAACTAAAAACTGGATACTTTTCAACTTTAGTGAGAAAGTGTAAATCATTTGCGCATTACTTTATAATCCCAAGGATAATCATGGATTTGGTGATAATAAATCAAATCAATAATACTCTGAAAAATTGTTCGTTTAAGAGGCAGCTAAAGGCAGAATAAAGCAAAATTCTTGCATTTGACGCAAAATGATAGGAATTGAAGACATTTGAGGGCTTCAAAAGCTTTTACTTAATTTTTGTGTAACGATTCTTGGCTTCAATGCTTGCACCTGCAGTCTAACATGTTTTCTAACGGCATATGTGCTCAACAGTATTCTTAAAACACAACAACAAATATCTAAAGCCTAAATTTCGTTGAACCAAAGACTATAAACCGCCAGTGTTTTCTGAGTTTACAATCCATCAACCTTCAAAAGAGAACATTCAGAACAAATTGAACTTACTTGTACAAAGCTGCAAGTCGGACTAGTTCACTGTAGTGAATCGGATAGAACTTTGTCTTTTTCCACTGAAGCCAAACTGAGGCGAATATATGGGCAGGTGTATCCTTTAGCAATTCATCAAGATTTGGCATGGCAACAGCAACTTTGTAACTAAAAGAAGAGAACTATGTTAGCCATCTACTATAACTACTAAACAACAGAAAAGTATAGAGAGAAGGTTTTGCTTTAGCACTTACCCATCTTTGACAAAGCTGTTCTTAAAAAAGTCCAGCTCAATAGTTTCAGAAAACAATACAACACAAGCTTCTCTGTGGTTTGCAAGCAAACTCTCGAGTCCCCTCTGATGTCTAACACTATACATCCAAGGTGGAGAATTCCACACCATGAATACCCTCATACGACACTTTCCCTTCCGTAAAAAGGATATCATGAAGTCTGAAAAAGATAAATGAGGATGTAAACCAGGGAAGTATCCCCATCTCTTTCCATCTGCATACACATGAGTCAACTCCTCAGACTTCCAATGCTGGGCCTTAGACTCATTACTCTGCACTCCACCCATTTGCCTTAGTTCACCACTGCTAGCATTCCTCTGCTTTACTGAATCTTTACTCGTCTCTGAATCCATATCACCACTGTAATTATATGTTCTCCCAAGATAAGATTTATTCGAGTTGTTCTCTTCAGCTGCAACAATTCCAGCTGATAACGACTTATTGTTAACATTATGTACCGTCTGCCCACCTGAACCGTTACTCAGATTGTCCCCACCTGACCCATGACTCAGATTCTGATCAAGAGTCCTCCTTTCTGCTTTCTTCATCTCACTCCTAGCTTTGAAATCTACCTCAGTCTCACTTCCTCTACCATGCTCACCACCTTTCTCCTGAATATCCTGACGTTTAACCTCCAAAGCATTCAAAGGCTTCTTTAAAAGAAATGGGGTCTTCTTAAACTCATTGAAGAAAATTTTCTGCACAGCCTTATCCCCTCTAGTCAAACCTGTAGCCCCAACACCATCAGGGTCCTGTAAAAGAGGATTATGCATAGGATTCAACACCTCTAAATTAGACTTAAACATCCTATCCCTCCTCAAGAAGTCACCTTTTTTATCAAACCAATCTCCCCAACCCTCCCTTAAAGGAGAACTTCTTTTCCCGACCTTCAACAACAATGCATCCTCAATCCCCTTCACTTCACTCACCTTTCTCCTGACCAACTCATCTATAGGAACATCATCACTCGCAAAAGCCCCCTTATTCTTATCATCATCCGCACCTCCCAACGCCACATTAAAGGAACTATGACTGTAGTCAAAATCCCACTCATCAATTGAACGCCTATTAACTGCTCGACGAATTGACCCAGTCAAGTGATCCACCACATACCCAGATGACGAAATGGAAGATCTGATCTGTGGTTGCTCGCTTTCCTGATCTCCGTCCACCAACAAATCATCATTGATATAGTTCCTTTGATCTTCGAAAGTGTCGAGCTCGTCGATCTTGTCGTCGGTGGTGGGATTCTCATCGGAATCAGAGATGAGGCCATTTACGCGCTGAGAGTAGAATTCTTGGTCGCCGTCACCGGAGCGAAGATGGTGTTGGCGGTGGTCGGAGCTCAAATGAGAAGAAGAAAGTCGATTGTAGAGGAGAGAAACGGAGAAGAGGAGAAGTAGGGCAGAGATCAAGGCGCATAGTTGTGCCCCGTAGCGAGGTCGCCGACGAGACTTCAAGCCTCTTAGCATTTTATTTTCCCTTTAGTTAATTTTCTATATACAAAAACATTTTGTTGCTAACCTGCTAATTCTTATGGTCTCGTTGTAAGGTAGAACATATTTTTTATCTAATATTATTCTGTTTTATATAATCTTAACTATTTATTTTGTGAGATTTATGTTAAATTTATGCGGATTCACATAAATAAATGACTAAAATTTACTGAATACAATAAAATATTATAATATTAAACAAAAAATCTGAACTTATGATAAAAAAAGTGCATATTATAGTCGGAGAGAAACCAAGCGCAGCTGATGCGAAGCCAAGTAACTACAAGTAATGACTCCTTACCCCTCGTAGGATATGCACTTAAAATGATAAAGATCTAACATGTATAATCCTACGTGACACTAATTTAATTTTTTTAATAAGCATCTGAATCTTACTATGTCATATCAAATTAAATTTAAGCTTAAAAATAAACCGCATCTTATATCAAGTTCGTCCAAGTATGATAAGTGCAGTAGCAAGTTTGCAATCCATAAGCTGTGCGATGTACTCCATGAGGTCCATAATTACATAAACAAGTTTCACGTCGGTGTTGATATGACATGTAACTTACGAAAACTTAAGTACAGTCAAAGTTTTGTCTATTTAGGATTTAATTTGAATATTTGTAAATATTAGGATTCATTTTAAATACTCCAAAACATTAAGATGCAACTTATATTTTGATGCAAATATTAGAGTCAACTTCCTTTTTTCCCCATTTATTTTAATTAAGCAGCCACATGCATTCATATTTAACAGATATCATTAGAAATGACAATAAGTTAGGTCAAGTCTGAATCACTTATAACTTAAACTCGACTTAAAAATATTTTTCTAGTCTAGATTTGACCTAAAAATTGATCGAGTCTAAAATATTCAGCCTTAGTCCAAGTATGAGTTCAATCGAGTTTCGATAGGCTAGTAGTGAAGAGAACAAGTGAGTTCATAATATCATCTCCTACAATTAGCTATCTAAGGCTCTCGTTTCTTTTCTTCTCCAACTCCATTAAGGCTAGAGCAAATCATTTTCTATCTCGTATGAATAAAATTAAAGTTCCATATTTTAGTCCAATACAAGTAAAATCAAAGTTTCATATTTTGATCTAACACTAATCTCATTTTCTATCTCGTATGAATAAAATTAAAGTTCTATATTTTGGTCCAATACAAGTAAAATCAAAGTTTCATATTTTGATCTAACACTAATCTCAAAGGTGATTTTTTTTAACTAACATACATAATGAAAGCCAAAAACAACCTATTATTATAGGTGATTGCCACTAGGTTGTTGACGAGAATTAATGAGTTATTTCTAAACTCTAGTATGTGGAGAAAGCAATGTTGTGGGCCTTGAATTAGATGGAACAATGAATGTCTGCAATTTTAAACTTAATGAAAGGGGCAGAAGAATATCTTGAATCTCTCACGAAAGAAGAACAAGAAGAAGGGGAAGAGTGAATCAAAACTTGCCTTAGATTTCAAGACGAAAGAATAGAGGTGGAGGTGGTTAAAGGAAGCTTAACCTAATGAACAAAGGTGAGGTTATTAGGTTTTTTATCAATCAAGTTACAAAACAATTTCATTTTGTAACTTTAACAAAATGATATCATTATATATATAATGAGGGATGACCTTTGGGTCAGATCAGGATATTTCTAATCTTGGCTCAAAGATTAAATTAAAAAAATAACCTTGATGAAACCTTGTTAATTAAGGTCGATCTCTTTAACTTTGGCTTGATTGAGCTATTATATTCATCTCTAAATATGATAAATAAAGAGATAAGAATTAATAGAAACAAATCATCATATAGTGGTTTGACCAATTACTTTTATCCTAGATTCTCTTACTAAGTTGCACCTAAGAATTTACTAACTCTTCTTTCAATAGCTGAAGAGAAACCCTTTATATAACATTATCTCTCAAGTAAGCATGAACTTGTACACATTTTATTTATCACATATAGAAAGGAACTATTACACTTCTTCTTTACGGTAAAGAGGAACCACAACAATGTAAACTCACAATTGATTGTATAAATCAACAACCTTATAACTTAATACAACTTAAGAACCCCATTTATTACTCACACTAATGATCTAAGGTTTATTATAGTTAATGTAATAAACATAGGCACTCAAACACATTCTCTAGCTTCTAAAGGCTCATAACAACTCTTTAAAATGAAAAAATTTATTCACATAACTTAATTATGGTTTAATTATATCAATATGTAACTAAAATACCTATTACAAATCATCCCATTATGTAACTTTCTAATACAAAACCAAAGATACGAGTGAAATATTTGTACTTTGATCATTAGTTGATCAATATATGAAATTCGGTTAATATATATATACCATATTCAGTTATGAAATCTTTGCACTTGTAGTCTTAGATTGAGTTTATAGTTTGGGTACTTTCTTAATAACTCCTTCTAGCTCCCCTTTGTATTATACAACATCTTAGTCTCTACTTTTTAGAAGGAAAATAAATCATTCCTAAGTTTCTTGTTCCTTTTATATGAAAATACTTGGTTAAAATTTTTTATTAAGACCACTCTAAGTGATAAATTCATAAGTAGTTTATTAGACTTTTTTAGTATCATATTTAATGAATTTTTTTTGTTTATTTGAATATTTTTTAATTTTGGTACTTAAGTTGTTCATATTTTGTTTCTAGGTCTAATTCGCTAATTTAGAGTAAAAAGGAATGAATTCAAATAAGTTTGGAGCAATTTGAAGTTGTTTTGACTAAGTTATGGAGTGCATGAAAATATACATGGCTATGTTGGAGAGTTTGGAGGTGTGTTGAGTGCTTCTTAAGGAACACAACTGTGTTGATTAGCTATAATGGAGAGTTTGGAGGTGTGTTAAGCTCTTTCTTATTTATTCTTGAATTGATTTTACTAGTATGATGATTCATATATGATTTCATACACTTGAGATTGAGAAATCTAATGTATAAATAGATGTAGCATAATGGAAAAGAATTGCATGCAAACCTAGAGATAGGTCAACATAAATCTTCCATATTATGGTCAAACATAATGGTGAAATTCACAAAACAATACAAGTAATGCAATTCAAGGGTTTTATTTAGAAAGACTTTTGAATTAATCAACCTAGAGTTAGTTGCTAATAGTCTTGAGAAGATAATAGCAAAATTTAAAAATTTTCACGACAATAAATTAAATGGTGAAATCATGATTGCATAAGAAGTCATAGGGGATTCAAATTCCAAGTACCATTTGTTTTATTAGTTAATTTTTCACACCTTTTTTATTCTATTTCTTTATTATGCTAAATTGTCCTTGGTTTATTTTATTTTATTTTAAAACTAATTTGGATGATAAGGAAAAAGTCACAATTAGTAGTCATGGTCTATATGAAAGGAAAACTTAGGACTTTGAGCCTTATACTATAGAACAATGGGTGCACTATCCTTAGACAATTTGTAGACTAAAAGAATTAAGTTACTATAATCTTAATATGAGTTCACCAAATTTTTGCATTGTTATCAAAGACTAGCATATTATAAAAACTTAATGTCTATTAATATAGCCTTTTATTCTCTTTTCTTTTCTTTTTATGTTTATTTATTTTCTTTAGAACTCTACTTTTTAATGTTTATTTATTTTTAGGATTTGTATATTCATTGTCATAAACACAATAGAATGATAGATATGACAATATTTTTAAGGGGATTATGGTAGATATACCATTGCTTAAGGCAATTTTGGAAGCTTAATTGATATCTATGATGTACTGTGACATTTATAGGGCTAAACACTCCAATCATGAATGTTAGGTACTACTATAGGTGAGGGCATCCCAACTTGGGTAGAGTATTGGCCTAAAGATACCCTATATGGGATACCAATAATCCATAGTGGAGTAGTTATTACGACTTTGCACGAAACGACACTTAACTTGGATTTCTAAAACGACAATAACAAGAGGAGTACTAACATCTTAAAGATGTCATTATGAAATTTGTTGCTTCAATAAAGACTACCATCTATAAAATTAAAGAGACAGATTTGAGGGAACATATGAATATGATAATGTTATGGATTGGAGAGGAGCTAAAGGTTGAAGAGAGGGAGGAAGTTACTGTTAAAGGAAAAGAGAAAGAGAAGAGTGAAGTTGACCTTATAATAATGAAGCAAATAATGTATCTTGATACTAACACACATAATGAAAAGGAAGGAATTCGAAGAGAATGATAAAAGTAAAAAGATGAGGTTGAAATCCTGTATTAAATAACCCTTATATTCAAATTGAAGAAACAACCTAATTATTTAGAGTACTTCATTTTAGAGAAGGATCCTATGTTATTGGTGATCATAGTATCAAGTTTAAAGGCAGATTAAAAAGAAAAGTTATTAAAGGCACTTAGAGAGCATAAGAAGGCAATAACATAGAAGATCTCAAATATTACAAGGGATTATTCCTTCTTTTTATACACATCAAATTTTTATGGAGGATAAATTTCAAATAAACCTTCAACCTCATTGTAGGCTTAATTTGAACATAAAGGAAGTCGTAAAAGCATAGGTAAATAAGGTGCTTAATGCAAGAGTAATTTATCTTATTGTTGATAGTTCTTAGGTGAGCCTTGTATAAATTGTACCAAAGAAAGGTAAGATGACAATGGTGCCTAATGAGAGGAATGAGTTGAACCCTATAAAGATTGTTATCAAGTGGAGAGTGTGCATAAATTATAAAAAGATAAATGATGACAGTTGGAATGATCATTTTTCTCTTCCCTTTATTGACCAGATGCTGGAGCAGTTAGTTAGCAATATGTATTGCTATTTCCTGGATGGCTTTTTGGGTTATTTTCAAATCCTTATAGCCTTAAAGGATTAATAGAAAATGACATTCACTTTTCCATATAGTACATTCACTTAATAGAGGATGCTTTTTGAATTATGTAACACCCCTACTACACTTCAGAGGTGCGTGATGACGACCTTTGATCACCTAGTCTAGGATATCATGGAGGTATTTATGGCTAATTTTTCAGTTTTTTGGGATTCTTTCAATTTATGCCTCTAGAATTAAAAAAAACTTAGACATTATAAAGAAACTAATATGTTGCTAAATCCATTTTATAGTATAAGAGTGGGTAAAATTTTTGGCCATAAAATCTTATATAGAGGGATATAGGTTGATATGATAAAGGTGGAAACTATTAAGAAATTCCTACCCCTACTTCGCTTAACTCTATTAGCAGTTTCCTAAGATATATAGGTTTCAACAGAAGGCTTATTAATGAATTTTTTTAAATTTCTAAGCCATTAACCCAGTTACTTGAGAAGGATGTGTTTTTATTTTCAATCAAGAGTGTTTGGATGTGTTCACTATTCGTAAAGAAAATTTAACTAATTCTCCAATTATGGTTCCCCTAGATTGGACTCTTCAATTTGAACTAATGTGTGATGCCAGTGATTTTACAATAAGTGCAATTCTTGGATACAGGAGAGACAAGCACTTTCAGCCCATCTAATATGCTAGCCATACTTTCACAAATGCTTAAGATAATTATATAGCTATAAAAAAAAAGGAGCCTTTAGTAGTCGTTTTTGCATTTGATAAATTTAGATCCTATCTAATATTGTCTAAATTCATTGTTTACACTAATCACTCTACACTAAAAATCTATTAAATATGTCGATATACTAAGCCAAGATTAATGTTGTCGGTTTTATAGATAAAAATTCATATTGTAAGTATACAAATCGTAACTCGTAGTATAAAAGATATTGTTCTCATAAGGATTGATTAGTCACTTAACAAATTGAATGCACTTTGTCTAAGGTAATAAAATATTGAATGAATTGAATTAAAATAAATTAATAAAACTAAACAATTGAATAATTGAAGCTAGGAGTAAAAATGAGGTTAATAAATACTTTATCCTTGTTTTGTCTTCCCTTTATCTTGTTAATTCAATTATGCCTGATCCTAGGCATCCTAAGGTTTTGATTACCCTCCTTTTAAATCTAATCAAGTAATCCTAATTGAAATAGATAATATCAAAATTGCAACCTCTCGATTCATAAAACTACTTTTGACTATTCAATTAGATTTGAAGCAATCTTAAGGATAATTAACTCAAAGTTAAGATCTCTCGTCAATTTTTTATTAATATGATATTTGCAGGTAACAGATATCACAAAGCATTGATATATCTATTGAATTCAACAAGAATAAAGTTAAAAATAATTCAAGAATAATCCATATTATGGATTTAGAAATCCATATTTATGTTCATCATCCTAATAATCCAAATTAACGTCAAAGACAATGAAATATGTGAAGAGAAAAGAAAGAAAATAGTTTTGTGTCTTGATATGGAATTCTGGAAAAATTGGAATTGATCTTGATGTCCCCACTTTGATCTCTTTGATTCTAATGCACATCCTCCTTGTTGTGTTTTTCTTTGCCTTAAACATTTCTTAAGGCTTTTATGGTTCTTTTTAAGGTTTTCGCGCTTATTTTGGATCCAAAAATAACCCTAAAATATCAAGAATACAATAATTTTGCATGTTGGAAAGCACTATGCACTATCTATGCTCTTTGTTACAATCATGCATTTCCCATACTCCAATTACTCATACAAGATCGTGCATCTTCCTATTGTTCAACTTATTTATCTTTCCTTCAATTTTCCTATGATAGCGGGTTAAGTTTCTGTCCATTTTAGACCAGAAAGGAGAGAGCTTGATCGGAGGTGACCATCTACCAATCATCTTTTCCGCTATGAAAAGAAATGTTATTAAGAAGCCACCAGTACCAAAACTAGATACAACGATAAAATAATTAGTGATACAAGCATTGGGTTCTCTAGGATTTTTTTTCAGAGACAGGACTTGAGGTGTCAAAGGGAAACAGCTAAAAGGATTCTGTTAGTGGGCCAGCACCATCGATTGAGAGGATTCGAACTTTACTGTCATCAGTTACAAGACGTACATTAGCATCATGTCTATGGTTAGATTGGAGAACAAAAACAATGGTCTTACAGAATGTAGGGTCATCATACACAAATGAGGAAGTACCAAAGAGGAACTTTTACTTAAGGATCAAGAAGTCATTGTTGAGTTTGTCTATGTCAAAGAGTGAGTTTGTTTATTTATTTGAGCATGGTTTGGTATTAAAAGATAGAATGGTATCGCAGTGGGAGTCGGTTTAGAAATAGTTAAAGATATAATGGTATTGCAGTGGGAATCGGTTTAGAAATAGTTAGTGTGTGTGTGTGATATCAAATGACACAACACGCACACATACAAAAGAGAGGGAGAGAAGAGGAGAGGAGAGTTTATAATTCAATCCTAAAATACACGATTATAGTAAGGCTTCGTTACACTCTTTTATAGGCAACAAAAACAATAAAAAATACTAGAGTTTTACTTATATAAGTAATCATCCTATTGGACCAAAATTTTGGTGAAATTATATGGAAAGCTTAAGGAAGAAGTAATCCCCTCTCAACCTGCTTAAAGAGTTTCAACTACAAGTTGTCTCTCTTTCCACTTTCATTGATCGTGTCGTTCGAGCTTTAAAATTTATAAGCCCTCAAATACTGCAATCGCACAGGTCGCGACTGTAGTATAAGAGGTGTTGATCCCATGAGGAAGGAGATTAGTCTAATCCTAAAAATCTAAGGCTGAAAAGATATGAAACTAAAAATAAATAAATTAACATGAGGTGATGGGACCCGAACTCGAAAACCGGATCTCAACCGGAAAAGCAAAAAACGGAATCAAAAATCGAAAGCGAAATTGAATGCGAAAGTTAAAGGAATCGAATCGGAAAGCAAATTCGAACGAAATTGAATGACCAAACACGGAAGCATAATCGAAAGCAGAATCAAAGCGAAACAAAAGCCGAAACGAAAAGCGAACAAAGCAAAAGCACGAAATCACAAATCGCATCGAAAACAAAGCAAACAAACAACGAAATACAAATCGAATCGGACACATAAGACGAAAGAATCGAAAACAAATCTGAAAATTAAATTCCGACATCTGAAGCGTGTATCTTGGAAAACTATCGCGTTGAAAACCTAGACTAAACTAATATGAAATCTGGTATAATTTTTTTTTCCTTTTCTTTTCTTTCATTTATTTTTCGGACTCATACAAAGCAATCTTATTTCCCTTTTAGAAATTTATCCTCAATCCAACAATTCAATTCATAAGATTCTTCTAATTCATCACTTCTTATCTTGTTAACAAAATCACAAATCTAATCCTTATCTTTCTTTTATAACAAAAATCGGGCAGCATAACGGCTGCATTTTCATAAACCCAAACCTGAAAAGGGTTTAAAAATCACTTCTATAACCAGCTCAATCAAACCACACAACTCCTCGAACCTCCCGTCCGGAATCCAAACTAAATCACAAAGCAGCATCTCAAATCATACTCATATACAATTCTCATTCATAAACAATATACAAAATCTTAATACAATCTAAACACAACCCAATCATTCATGAATTACGCAATTCCAGAAATCATCTACACCATACTCAACTTTATACACAAATACACTTATCCATATCCAATCGCAATCATATCTTAATTTAATTCAATCCACAATTTCTGAATTAAATATACATCACTCTCATTATATACACAATTTCATAATTCACGAACATCACTAAATGCTTGCAATACATTATGGCGATTCAAGCCCTATACAATATTAATACCAAAATCCCCAATTTACAAAAAATACAAACGATACAAAATCGAATAACACATCTTGACATTCTTTCATCCGATCTCCTGCTTGAATACTTGGAGATGGGGATGAAAGGGGAGGAGCACAAAGCTCGTGGATAATATGTTTATAAATTGAATGATAAGCGAAACATTTGCAAAATCTTTTTGCCATTTATTTCAAAAAATTTTCAGTAGAAAATTTTGCAAATTGAGAAATTATTTCTAAAATAATTTCAATAATATCACTGCTGAAAAATCCACAAATAGCTTATTTCTCAAAAAAATTTCACATTTTTCACTTTTCATGAACAAAAACAAAATCGTGTAAATCTTAATTTCTTTCATATTTCTTAAACATCGTTCAAATCATGCAATGCATCACACTTATAAACAAAAATAAAACACATAACACATCAAATGGTTTGGTTTGGTCCAAAACAGAACATACTGCACATTCCTGCATAGCGGTCCTATGCAGCCGTGAACGGAACGTATTACACCTTCCCACATTGTTGGGACCCGATCTCGGGACCGGACCCTAACCGAAAAACGGAGAACGAAAACAAACAAAGACGAAACCAAAGCGTATTCAAATCAGATAAATCGAATCCGAAGGCGAAATCGAATAACAAAATGAATACACATTGGAATCGAATACGAAAACGAATCGAATAAGCGAATCGGATACGATTAACAAATCGGATATAAATGGAAACATAAAGCGCAAGTATTCAACGGATCGAAGGCGGAACGAAAATTTACAAAACGGATCCAAGCAAAACAAATACTGAGACAAACGAAAAATGGGTCCGACATCCGAACACATAGGACAGAGAAAAACGATCGCGTTGGAAACACTAGACTTAACCTATCCAAAATTTCGGTATAATTTTTTTTCATCTTTTAGTCAACTTTATACAAGTCAAGCCAATATAATTTCCCTTTCTTGGAAATATTCTCAATCAATTTCTCAAATTCATAACAAACTTCTTGTCCAAGCAATATCTCAATTTCATGTTTAACAAACTCTAATCTTATTCATCATTTTTTTTCAACTTATAAACGTATCCTATATCTTATTCTTATCTTCCTCTTATCATAAAAATTTCGGCAGCATAACGACTGCATTCTAACTAACTCAAACCTGCAAAGTCTTCAAAAATACACTTCTATATTCTCACATAATGGCTAGTATCATCGGACTCCCCGTCCAGAATCCAACACAACAAACGGAAATCCTATATCTACATATCCATATCCAAAACACATTATACAAATCCAATTCCTATTAATTTCTCAACTCAATATACAAATCATAATCACTATACATAATATCATAATTCAAGCCTTTATACAAGGTCACCATGCAATCCCAAATCACATTCAATATCTCAATTCCATATTCAAATTCCTAATTCAATCCAAACCCAAAAATCAATCAGATTTATATTCGTTCACAAATCATTTCCATAATCATACACAATCTCATCCATAATTTAATTCAATACATAATTTCATACATAACTCCCAAGAATTCATATCATTTACATTCTGAAATAGATACACTACAAAACTTGAATGGCATTCCAAGCCATTTACAAACCATTCCAAAAATCCAAAATACATAATTTACAAAATAAGCAAAAATGAACAGATGGCTTGACTTTCTTTCATTCGATCTCCTCTCCTGCTCGAAACCTGGAGATGAGGATGAAAGGGGGTGAGTTGGACAGCTCGTGGATAATATGTTTATAAATTGAACATAAGCAAAAACATGTGCTAAAACTCTTTTTCCATGGTTTAAAATATTTTACAAAATAAAGTTCATCAAAAGCTTATTTCTGAAACTTTCAACCTTTTTAAATTTGTTCTTAGTAAATTTCTAAAACTGCATAATTGAAACTCAAGTCCGCACTTTACAATTTCTCAAAATTGACACAATTCATACACCAATTCACAAATCACAAAACAAAATTCAAAAAAATCACAAATGCATCACATATGAACACAAGTCAAAACACATAACATAGCAAAATAGTTTGGGTCGGTCCAAAACAGAACGTACTGCATATTTCCGCATAGTAGTCCTGTGCAGCCGTGAACAAAACGTACTACACATTTCCGCATAGCTGTCCGATGTAGCCGCGACTTATGGGAGTCCGAAATCGGAGCTCCAGTGCCACTAGCAAGCAGGTGGGAGAAGCTTTAAAAAAAATAGACAAGTGCGCACTTGTCCTACTTATGGGACCTGACCAAACTCACATAACACGTAATCATACTTGAAAAAGTCGGATTGCCCACAGGCACATATCAAAATCTTAACTTTCATATACATATCATAATTCCACACAAATGCAATCACAAGTCATAAATCAATTCCATAGCCATCAAAATCATGTTCAATTTATAACTATTCATAGACAAAGAATGCAACATTTTTGATAATTCATCAAATCGTTCATAATTAAAGGATGTAACAAATGTATCAATTTCATATTTAATTAAAATCCTTCAAGCAATAAGAATTTCAAAAATTTTAACAATTTAATCAAAATCATTTGAAACAATAAATCATGCATAATTCTTGTAAATGTCTCAATTTATCAAAACATTTTCAAACTTGTAATAATTTTCTCAAACACAATAAATTTAATAGTTCTTAAATCACTTCAAAATCAATTAATTTAAAACAATCAAAACAATAATTTAAAACCATTTTCCTTCCTTGATGTTTGAAACTTTCTTTCTAAATTTTTCGATCAATTTTACAAATCATTTAAAAATAAAGAATTAAACTTTTGTAACAATTTTTCAAGTCATTATCAAACCAATGAAAGTAACAATTTTCATAATTTCTGAAATTTTCTTAATTTATCAAAACATTTAAAAATGATAATAATTTCTCAAAAACATTCAAAACCATTTAATGTAACAATAGAATCATTATATTAAATTGTCCAAACTATTTTAGCAATTATCCAAATCATTCAAAAACAAACATTTTAATCTTCTTTTGACTTTGCACAACTATAAATCATAAAATTTTCAAAGCAATTTTCCTCTTGAATACAACCCTTTTCCATAATTTGCAAAGTCATTCAAAACAAATGAATATAATAATTTTATTTATTTATTTATTTTCAAAACATCTGAAGCTAATTTTAACCATTTATTCAATCTTTCAAAAATACTTAATTTTTTCGAAAATACAAGAAATAAAGAATTTCAGAAATTTCCTTAATTTATCAAAACATTTAAGACTTAAAACGATTTTTCAAAAAACATTTGAAATTAAAAAAATCCGATACTTCTTTCTTTTACTTTCTTGATTTTTTTCTTTCAAGAATACAAATTTAGCTTATTAACCAAAATATATATATCAAATCAAACAAATTCTATTCAAATCCCATACTTTCAATTTTCACATATCACATTAAAAATCACATTCACATATCACAATTCTCAATCATTCAAAATCAAGGAATTTAATCAACCATTCCAATTTTATTAAATCACTCCAAGAGCAATGAATTTAATCACTTGAAAATCAAAATTTTCCAACATTAACATAAACAATAATTTATAAATATTTTGCTTCTTGATTTTTCCAAAACTTATATAAAGCTTATAATTCAAAGTATAATCATATTACCCACCTCGAATCGATGCTAGAAGTTTTTCCAAATCGTCAATTTGCCCATCGCTTCTTTCTTTCTTCCAACTTAAAATTACCTAAACCAATTTACCCAAATTCAACATCATAAAATAACATAATTACTCAAATTGAGCTTAGGAAATACTAATTCCTCATATATTCCAACTATCTAAATCATTAGCTTCCAAAATCTCCAAATCACAAAAATTGGGCATAAACTCTAATTAATTTATCATCCAAAATTGAATCAATTACAACATGTAATCTCTAAAATTGAACTTAGAATCAACAAACTCATACCAATTCCAAGGCATCTAAACCAAAACTTCACTAAAAATCCAAAACTCAAAAACTTTCTCTTACCTCTTTTCCTTTCCAATTTCGGATTTGTTGGGCTAGAACAGAAACCTTCACTTTCTTCCATCTTTTTTCCTTTGAATCTACTCAAAAATCATGGTAGATGCCCCCAAAAATTCGAAACCTTGCTTCTCCTTCTTTCTTTAGCCGAAACCTTCATCCTCTCTTCTCTTCTTATTTCTTTCAAGTCTTTGGGTAATAATCGTGCTTCCCTCCCTAAAAAACGACAGCTTCCTTGCTTTTATATGGTCATGTTATTAAATGAAAGAGAAAAAACCTAATTGCCCCTCCATGTTAGCCTTCATACTTAACCTTTTAAGTAAACTTCCAAAATTGCCCCTATACTCATCTTAATTCAAGCTTACTTTAGGGCAAGTTTCTAATCATCAATTTGAAGGAATTTGTCAAAACTTCCTTATAGAGAAATATTCCTCCTTGTCTTAATTTCATAATGACACCAAAATCATTTAATTTGGATCACTATACCAAAAGTTATGCTCCAAACAGTTCGCAAGACTCAACCATGTTCCCGAATTTAGCAAGTTATCACCAAGATCCCGAATTTCGCAAAAGACTGAACCATGTTCAGAAAATTATCCAACTCACTTTGATTAAATTAATCATCCTTACTTTAATCTCATAAAAATACAAATTTTCCTTGAGAAAGTAGATAATTGTCTTAGGAATCCAACGCTTCGAAAACCATGTCAATTAGATGTCGGACAGAAAAGATATAAACAAAAGATTGAAATAGGGACATAATAAGAAATAAGAATAGAGATATGCATATATGTATAAATACATATATATATATCCGAATTTTCCAAAAAACATATCTCTTGATCTTGAATTCCAAATTTGACAAATTTGGTATCAAAAGATAGCTCAAAGGAAGCTCTACAACTTCCATGAACGATAGAAAAATCAAATTGTCCTATAAGGGAGTCAAAAATCCACTCAAAGTTTCTGTCCTAATCATTTCTTTCTAAACAACTTCCAAATTTCCGTCTATCATAACTCCTAGCCCTGATATCGAAAAATTGCATACTTTATGGCGATAAAAAGTTGGGAATATAAGATACAACTTTCATGTAGACCATTTACTCCAATTCAGAACACATTAATCCGATGATTTGCCTCAAAGCACAGCATGTATAATTTCCACACTTAAGAACATTTTCAAAGTCAAAGTAAAATAACCTTAACTTTGACTGACTATAACTTTTACTCCCGATATTGAAAAATATCAAACTTTATGACAATAGAAAGCTTTCAACAGGAGCTACAAGTTTCCTGAAGATCATTTTCTTAAATTCTGCCTAAATCAAAAAGTCAACTCTCAAGTCAAATTTTCTATATCCAAAAGTCAACTTTCTTAATTCTCCAAATTTTCACACTTTTACTCTTTATTTCTTGATTTCTAACTTCTATTTCATTCCTCTCATTCACTCTAACTTTTTATAACTCATACAAATTTATTCAAATCCCAAATTTATTCAAATTCTAAATTTATCAAAATCAAACAATTCTTTCTTCATCACTTTCCTTTAAGTATAAATTACATCGATACCAGAACATAAACACAAAAACACTCATTTCTTTTCAATTATTATTTCTAAATTTTACTTAAAAATCGGGGTCTAACATGCATAGCAGTCCGGTGTAGCCGTGACTTAGGGGAATCCGAAATCGAAGCTCCAGTGCCACTAGCGAGCAGTCGGGAGAAGGCTTTAAAATAGACAAGTGCGCACTCATTCCACTTATGAGACCTGACCAAACCCACATAACACATAATTCGAAACCGAAAAATTCGGATTGCCCAAAGGCACTTTTCGAAAATCTTGATTTTCAAATTTTTCATATCATATCATCATATCATGTCAATACTTGACACAGTCTCATATCCACATGTCACATCAATTCATATAGCCAATCATATTCAATCTCAATTCATCAATTTAATCACATATAAATCAAATTCATAATAATGAATGCAATTTATTTCTTTAAACCATAAATCAAACGTATACAAATTCATAAAGCACATAGTTCAAATTTTTCAATTAATTCGAAAACATGATTTTCATAAATCTTGTATTTTCTTAAAAACATTCCGAAAGTATTGAATTTAATCATTCGAAAATCATAATTTTCAAACATTTATATAAACAATAATTTCTTAAAATTTGGCTTCTTAATTTTTCAATAACACATGCTTAGCTTAAAATTCAATAAATAAACATACTATCTACATCGAATCGATGCTAAAAGCTTGTCCAAATCGTCAATTTGCTCATAGCTTCTTTCTTTCTTCCAACTTAAAATTACCTATACCAAATCACCAAAATTCAACATCATAAATCACATAATCTTCAAAATTGACTTCATAATACACAAACTCATACTATTTTCCATGATTCTAAACCAAAAATTCAAGAAAAACTCAAAGCTTAAAAATTGCTCTTACCTTCAACCTTCACTATTTTCGGATTTTTCAAAGCTCCATAGGGAGCTTTCATCCTCTTCCATCTATTTCCTCTAGAAAAAGCTTCAAATCTCTCTTTAAACTCAACAAAATTAAAAACCCTAACTTACCTTTTCTTTTCTTATTCTCCATCGCCCACCGAAGCTCTCATTCTTCCACTCTTTCTTTTCTTTTGGTCTATTTTCTCTAAGTGTCGTGGGTTGCCTCTCTTAAACGACAACTCCTTGCTTTTTATATGCCATGTCATTTAATGAGGGCTAAATGACCAAATTGCCCTTCCACTTAATCCTAAAGTCTTAATTCTTTATGTGATCTTCTACAAATGCCCTTGAACTTGATTTTAATTCATGCTTACTTTAGGAGATTTTTCTCACTATCAAAATGAAGGAATTTGCCAAAACTTTCTTCTAGAGAAATTGTCCTCATTGTCTTAATTTCATAACGCCACCAAAATCATTTTATTTGGTGCACTACACCAATAGTTATGCTCCAAATAGTTCGGACATGTCTTATGTTAAATCATTTTCCAGTATGTTATTTCCATCCAACAATTGACATTCTTAAGCACAAAATTGAACTCGATGTCTTCATAAAAATTGTAGTCCTATTTTTCTAGTTTAATCCAAATCAAGAATCACCTCATTTGGATTACTAGAGTAAAAGTTATGGCCAAAATACGTTCAGATTTCTCTAATCCAAGACTGTACACTAATCCAAACTTCAAGTCAGAAATTGAAAGTCTTAGGGGCTAAATTGAAATTCACTTTTTTCATATGATTTGTAGCCCCATGTCTCTATTTTATTTTGCCTTGAATCAATTCCATCGGATCTCCACAGATCCCGAATTTTACAAAAGACTGAACCATGTTCAGAAAATTTTTCAACTCACTTTGATTAAATTAATCACCCTCAATTTAATCTCATAAAAATACAAATTTCTCCTGAGAATGTAGATAATTGTCTTAGGAATCCAACACTTTGAAAACCAAGTCAATCGAATGTCGGACGGAAAAGATATAAGCAAAGGATTTGGACAAAAGTCGAATTAGGGAGAAAATAGCAAAATCAGAAGGAAATTCAAAACGGCAGCGTTTTGTGCGTGAGAGAAAACAGAAACGGAGCAAAACGGTGGCGTCGGATCATGCGTTGGGCGAGTGCACACTATTCAAACATCAAAATCACATCTTGACTTCTTCATAGAAATTGTAGCTTTAAGCCTCTATTTTGTTTTGAAATAAGAATCACCTCAATCGGAGCTCTATAGCTCAAGATATGCTTAAAATTCCAAAATGTGCTTATACCTCAATCATACTCTCTAAACTGACCTCTCACTTTCTTACAACCAAACTTTCTCATATCAAATCCAAAAGCTACCAAATTTCATGGAGAGATAAATTCATGTCTTATAAATCTATCGCCTCAAGAATCACTTCATTTGGAGATCAGACAAGGGAATTATGCCCAAAAGAGTAAACCATGTTTACGTCTGAAATCAATTTAAACCTCTATTGGTGCGATTGTCATAACTTTCACCACAAATGTTGGATTACTTTCGTTCTTTATACTATTGGAAAGAAGACTTCCAGACCTACAACTTTCATGAAGACCACAAAGTCAGATTCTGCCTCTAAAATGGTCAAAAATAGCCATTTCCTCAAGCTTACCCGTGGCTGTCCGTTTAACGGACACATACGGGCTAAAAACTCAAATTTCATCCGAGAATGTCCGTTAAATGGACATCCATGTCCGTTTAATGGACATGCATTGGGCTGAGGGTCCTTTTCGCCTGAGAAGGTCCGTTAAATACACATCCATGTCCGTTTAATGGACATGCGTGACCCAAACCCTCTCCAATGCTTTCTACCTCCATCTAACATCATATACTCTTGTAATCTTCACAAATTCACTTATTCAAATGCCTAAACACTTCATAACAAGCCAAACAACAAATTTACTTCACAATCTTCTCAAATCTCAACTCGTTTGGTTCATCAAAACCCCAATTTCCTATCGATCCCCAAAGTTGTCACAACCACAAGTCATAAACAACATCCTAACTTATAACAATCATATCTTTTCATTCCGATATCCAAAATTTGCATACTATATGGTGTCGGAAAGCTAAGAAGGTCATCTATAACTTTTATTAAGACATCTTGATCAAAAACATCATATATCTAGACAGAATTTCTTCTGAACTCAGAACACACAATTTCCCTTTATGAACACAATTTAGTATGCAAATTTATAACACAATACATATACAAAACACTCAGTTCATACATTTGATATTTCTAAATTCCACTAAAAGATCGGGGTCCAACATGAGGTAAATACAAGAATTGAATTCAACCAATTAATTTAGACATTAAACGTAAAAGAATTAACAATTGAGCAATAAGCACACACAATAGAAATCAACCAAGAATTTACCAAGTTATGAGAAAGGGGATTTATCTATCATTAATACTAACATAGCTGATTATATGTTAATGGGTGTCGATTCTAGACGATCATAGGGCTGATTACTCTCTCTTAAGTTATGACCATTAACCCTAATTTATAATCCCTAATTGGATTATGAAATTTTTAATCTCCCAATTCACAAATTATTCAAAACCCTAATTAGATCTGAATCACTCTAATAAACTATTGGAATATCACACAGGATCTCTCTCTGCATAATAACCAATATGATTCGTCACAATTTCTATTAAATAGCCTAACTCTTATTAATCCAACTTAATCATTTTTCATTATGTTCACTGTTTCAATTTATTACTGAATTATGCATGAATGCAATTAAGTCACGACATTCATCCATTAAACACAATCAACTAAATTATCATTAAATCAAAATAAAATCTTGAAGAAAAGTTAGGACATAATCAACAGTCTACCATCTATCATCATACAATCCATCCTAACTTTATGCATGCATAAAATTGGAATGAAAAGGAAATAGAAACTTAAAACAAACGATCTGGGAAGGCAGTAGAGTTGGGAAACCTCCTAATCTGAGAAGCACGTCGAGGCAGCTTCTTCTACCTCTTTCTTCCTCTTCCCCTCTCTTTCTTTCTTTATTAGGGTTCTAAAAGTGGTTGCACGAAAAAGCTCCCTTCTTCTTTCCTCTTGTTGTTCTTTAAATAGTCTTTTATGTTTTGGGTTACCCTAGGGCCTTTTAGGATCCGAAAGATATAAAAAGTCCCTCAAAATGTAAAGTTCATAAATATCTACGCGTCTATCCAATGCAGGCCATGATCGTGGCTCACATTTGGGCATTTTGTCATGATCGTGGCATCCAAGCCACGATTGTGGGCTGCTGCTTTGGCCCGAATGTCTTTCGAAACTCCTCCATTCTTTGATATTGACTCTGAAATACTAGCAAACACATTAAGGTACCTTTAAAACATAATATTTAATCTCAAAAGCTCGTACTAACTATTAAAACACTTAAAACACAAATAATTAACAAACTAACACAATTCTAACCTAAACACATACTAAAGGATTATTTTAACGACTAAACAAATATCAAACTATGCCTTAAAACACGATGCAATTTACACGTATCATTCATCATGATGATTTTGGCTCCTATTAAATGAAAATGCTTGTTGTTTTTATCCATTTGGCTACCATTTAATGTTGTTGTCTCCTTCCAAGTTGATTTATTTACTAACGTTGCCTCCCTTAATTCAAACTGGTAGAAATTTATCACTCCCAACAATTTCTTCAGTTTGTAAAACAATTCAGACTTCAATGGTTTTGTAAAAATATTTGCAACTTTTTCTTCAGTGTGACAATAATTAATCACTACTACCTTTTCAGTTACTAGCTCCCGAATTTTGTGAAATTGAATGTATATGTGCTTAGATCACCTATGAAAATTGGATTTTTGTATAGTGCTATTGCAGACTTATTATCACAGAATAATTTTGTTGGAAAACCTTGTTTTTGATGTAGTACTTCAAGCATTCTTCTTATCCATACTACTTGTGTAGCACAACTAGTTGTTGCAATGTATTTTGCTACAGCTGTAGATAACACAACCACGGGTTGTTTCTTTAAAGACCATGATATTGCGCCAATGCCAAGATGAAAACATACCGTGATGTGCTTTCTTGTTTCTATATCTCCACCCCAATCACTGTCTGTGTAACCTACAAAATTCACATAATTGACATTTGCATAAATTTGCATAAAAAATTCTTTCATTAAAAGCACCTTTGTTATACCAAAAATCCTCTTTGCTCCTTATAAATAATAGATACGAGGATCCTCCATAAATCTGTTAAGTAATCTAACTCCAAAAATTATATCTAGTCTTGTTGCTGTTAAATACCTCAGACTTCCAATTAAACTCTTATAGTAAATTAAATTTATAGATCTCCCTTTGTCTTCTTTTAGTTGTTTCAATTTCTCTTCAAAATATCATTCGCATACTTTCTTTATGAAATAAAAATTTCTTTGTCTTCTTTACATTCTTATAGTAAATTAAATTTATAGATCTCCCTTTGTCTTCTTTACATTCTTCATATTAAATTTCTTCAAAATATCATTCGCATACTTTCTTTATGAAATAAAAATTCCATCATCCTATTGAATTACCTATCTTCTAAAAAAATAAAGCATTAGACCTAAGCCTGTCATATCAAATGATTTTACCATAGCTTCCCTAAATTCTTTAAGCATCTCTGAGTTGTTTCTGGTAAACATTAGATCATCAACATAAAAATACACAATTAAATATCACCAGGCTCAACAAATTTAACATATAAAGTATTCTCAAATGGTCATCTTTCAAAATCATACTTCATGAAGTGTGAATCAATTATTTTATACCATGCGTTTTATGCCTGATTCAATCCATACAATGTTTTCTATAACCTATAAACTTTGTCTTCTTTTTCTCTAATTTCATATCATGCAGGTTGCTCAATATAGACTTCTTCTTCCAAAGTTCCATTTTAAAAATGGATTTTACATCCATTTGATAAATTTTCCAGTTATTTTGAACTGAGAGAGAGATAATAATGCGAATAGTATCCAATCTCATAATAGGAGCATATACTTCAAACTAATCAATAACTAGTTTTTGCTTATATCTTTTTGTAACTAATCTAGCTTTAAACCAATTAATTTCACCATTAGGCTTGTAATTTGTCTTGTACACCTACTTTACTCCTATAGGCTATTTATTAGCAGGAAAATATGTCAATTCTCAGGTGTCATTCTTTTCAATTGCATATATTTGTTCATCCATGGCTTTCCCCCATTTCAATTCATTTTATGCCTCCTCATAATTAACCGGTTCACAATATGCAAACAAAGCAAAATTGATAATCTCTTCATCAGATAGATCATTATCGGTACCTATCATATAATCTTCTATTCTGGCTGGTAATTGATGATGTCTTTAGGGTCTACTAGATGTCTTTGGCTAAGATACTGAATCTTCCTGAGTATTTTCTTCTTCATAGCTTTCTGAAATTACCACTGGCCTTTTTTGGGAAGTTAAAGACTAATCTCATATTCCATCCTCATTAAATGTTATATGACAACTAATAATCAACATTTTCATCTTTGGATTGTATAATTTATAGGCCTTAAATTTGTACTATAGCTTATAAAAATACATTCCCCACCTTTGTCATCCAGTTTCTTTCTTAATTGATCTAGTTCATGAACATAAGCAATACACCCAAAAACGTTGAGATGCCAAATGGAAGGTTTCCTTTTACTTCAAGATTCTATTTTGTCATTAAGGCCTTTTTTTACACTTGTTTAAAATATAAACTACACAAGCAACAGGTTTTGTGCAAAATTCTTTAAACAATTGTTTAGATCTTAACATGCATCTTACGATGTATATAATAGTTCTGTTCTTTCTTTCTACTACTTCATTATGTTGAGGCGTGTATCTGGTGATCAACTGATGTTAAATTTCATATTGCTCAAACACTTTTGTGCATGCAAGGTACTCTTGATCTCTATCTGTTCTTAATGCTTTAATTTTACAACCAATTTACTTTCCACAAACATTTTAAATGATTTAAATGCACAACAAGCTTATGTTTCTGCTTTAGAAAATACACCCAAGCCTTTCTACTAAAATCATCAATAAAAGTAATAAAATAGCTATTACTTCCATTAGATGGAACTTCAATAGTACACAAATCTGAATGAATAATTTCCAATAGCTTTTTTGCTCTATAGGACTTTCCAACTAGAAATACATCCTTATGCTTTTTTCCCATCTCACAATTCTCACATACATGGTTAGGAATATTTACAATAGGTAAGCCAGATACAAGCTCATTTCTTGATAGATAATTTAATCCAAAAAAATGAAAATGTCTAAAACATAAGTGCCATAGCCAATTTGCATCAAGTATCACAGAATTTAAGCAAGCAAATTTTTATTGATGAATTTTTAATGGGAATAGACGGTTAGAAGGCATCTTTACCTTTACTATAAATCTTCCACTCTTATTTATCAAGGAATAGAAATCATGATGAACCTGCATTTTGTAACCTTTCTCTTATAATTGACCAATGCTTAGTAAATTATGATGAAGACCAGGAATATAGAAAACATCATATATAAAACCTTTAGAACCATCCTTCATCCTAATAGATACTTGACTTTTTCCCAAAATAGTAATATCTCAATTATTTCCAAATTTGACTGTTGGCTGAACATTTTCATCTAAAGAGGAAAGTAACTCCTTATTCCCGCACATATGATTACTACAACCAGAATCTAAGCACAAGATATTTTCATCTTCCATGAAAGAGTTGCTTGCTAGAAATAAACTTTCTCCATTATTAGAATTCTCACTAAAATGTTGGTACTGATTTTCTGCAACATTAGCCTGATAATTTTTCTGAGATATGGATCTACAATAAGTAGCTTTGTGTCCATACCTTCCACAATTAAAGTAATTAAAATTACATCTCTTTTGATATTGATTACCTTATCCTCTTTCTCAATTAGTATACCCAAAATTATTTTCTCCTTTTCCTTCAGTGAATGTTCTGGAATTGTTTTCTCTCCCCTCGTTAAAATTATTCCCACAACTTCTTCCTTTAAAACTTTCTCTACCTTTGTCTCTGAAATCTCCTCTTCCTTCATTATTAAAACCACAACCTCTACTAGCTACATTTTGATAGATTGTGCAACATTATTGAATCACCGGGCTTTTTAAGGCTTCTTTTGTTGTTTTTTCTTTATTTTCTCCAATATTCTACCAACATGACTTTCAATGCTTCATTGTAACTCTACTATAGTCGTAGTCTCCATATCATATGACTCTAGTATTGTAGTCACAACACGATCAAATTTAATAGGCATGGTGCGTAGTATCTTTTCCACCACCTTACCATCTGAAATATCCTCTCTATACAACTTCATCTTATTGACAAGATTAGTAACGCGAGAAAAATATTGTTCAACAGTTTATGAATTAGATATTTCGTACCTCTCATTTTCTCTACTCAGGGATTGCAATTTGGATTTTTGAGCCTTATCTATACCTTTATAAGTTAGCTTCAAGATACTACATACTTCTTTGGCAATTTTAGCATTAATAATTTTGCTAAAAACTAAATAATCTACTCCTTGGTCAATTTGGAATAATGTCAACTGGTCCTTCCTTCGAGCATTTTCATTAGCTCCTTTATATAAGCTTGGATCAACAAGACTCCAAATATTGTAGGCCTTGAGGTGGGTAGACATTAAAATCTTTCAATAATTGTAATCAAGTTAACTATCTAATATGGGACATAACTATATAATATTATAATTATTTGATATCTCTCATTTTTAAATGAATCAGAAGCATAAGAACACTTTCTCTATTTTTTTTCACAAATTACTGTTGGATTTAACTAGCCCTGATACTAATTTAATATCAAATGACACAACACTCACACACATAAACAAGAGAAATAGAGAAAGAAAAGAAGCGGAGAGTTTATAATTCAATCCTAAAACATACAATTATAGAAGTCGTCATTACACTCTTTTATAGGCAACCAAAACAATAAAAAATGCTGGAGTTTTACTTATACAAGTAATCATCCTACTAGACCAAAATTTTAGTCAAATCATATGAAAAGCTCAGGGAACAAGTAATTCCCTCTCCACTTACTTCAAGATTTTCGGCTACAAGTTGTCTCTATCTTCAATTGCATCATGATGATGATGATTTCGGCTCTCATAAAATGAAGATGCTAGATGTCTTTGTCCACTTTGGCCACCATTTAACGTTGTTGTCTCCTTCTAGCCTGATTTATTTACTAACAGCGTGTGTGTGCCTAGATATAAAGTGTCGAGGAACGGCTGACTTTTGTTATGTAGAGAGATATACAATTAAAGATAAGAGAGAGGGAAGTCACCATGGACGAACATTCTTTACCCTTTTTCATATTTGCTCAACGGTGGGAAGTCTTATGCAGTCGTGATCTGCATACGCTAGAACATATTTCCTTTTTCAGAGAAAACCGATTTGAAATAAGAAATGGTTAATTAAAGAAGATGTACATTGACATCACCTGGGGCGCGCGAGTAAAATCTGGGTAGGACCTTCATAGATTTTCCCCATGTGCTTGAAGCGTGTACGGTTATACTATCGAAGTATCTTCTAGTTACCAAAATACCATAAATCAATATTTATGTACAAAGTAATTTGTTTTTTATTCAAATTGCAGAATTTTTTGTTTTAATTTTTTATGCAATTATTTGTTTTTGTGTTTAGTTTTTCCTTTCGTTAAATTATTTTTTTCTTTTTTTAATAGTATATTGAAAACAATTTATTTACTAATTAAAGGTAAAATCATTTTTAAAAAAGATATAAAAACCCAAAGCATCTTATTTGTATTTAGCCTAACCTAACGGTAAGTAAATAAGAAAGAAGGTGGCACGGATTAACATAAAAACGACTATATACTTTTTTTTGTTAGTCTACGAAGTGTCGAGACTCCCAAACTAATCCTTGCTCCTAACTACGAGAAGGTGCCTTTGAGGTGGCACGGATTAACATAAAAACGACTATATACTACAAGTGAATCCTGTTTTTTTAGAAAGTTGAATTTAATTAAAAAGAATACCCAAAGGACAATGCAAGTTCTTAAATGAAACTGTAAACTTGAACGCTGTAACTGTTAGGAAATTAAACTATTTCCACGCAACGAAAAACGTCAGTAAAACAACACAAAATTTGATAACGGAGTTCGGCTAAATTGCGCCTACGTCTCCGGGGCTATTGCACACCCTTTTTATTAAGGAGAAAAACAACACTTACAAGTGTTTACACTCAATGCTCAACTCACTAGTGTTTTCACACAATCTCAACCCTTACCCCAATACACCCAAAAATTTACTTACCAAAATTTACCACTCTTACTAAGAGTTAATAAATTTACTTTGGTTTTTGGGATGAGATAAATGGGAGGGGGAGGGGGTTTATTTATACTTGTTTAGCCTCCCCCCTCCCTCTCTCATTTTCAATATGGGACAAAGTCCCTTTACCTAACAATCTCCCACTTAAAGACTGATTTCAATCTGTCTTCACACCTGGTTGATGCAGTAGCTCGTCTAGATTTTATTATTCTTGCAGGCCAACTGAAGTTGCACACAACTTCAGTTTGTCGATTGTCACCACCTTGGTTAACATGTCTGCAGGATTCTTGCTTCCAAGGATCTTCTCAAGTGTTAACACTTCATCTTCTAGCAAGGATCTGATGAAATGATAACGAACACCAATATGCTTGGTTCTAGAGTGGAATGCTGGATTCTTGGCTAGATGAATTGCACTCTAACTGTCACTATATAGCACATTCTTCTCCTGCATAAGACTCAACTCTGACAGCAAATTCTGAAGCCAAATCATCTCTTTGCTAGCTTCAGTTATTGCTATATACTCAGCTTTTGTAGTAGATAAGACAACAATCTTCTGAATCTGCGATATCCAACTCACAACTGTTGTACCTATAGTGAAAATGTAACCGGTGGTGCTCCTTTTTCTATCAACTTTGCCTGCATAATTTGAGTCAACATAATCTTGTACTTTTATTTCTCCTTTGCCAAAGTACAGGCATTTCTTGGTAGTGCCTCGAAGATATCTTAAAATCCACTTTACCGCTTCCCAGTGGACTTTTTCAGGATTTGCCATAAATCTGATAACTGCTCCCACTGCATGGCCTATGTCTGGCCTTGTGCATACCATGGCATACATCAAGCTCCCAATAGCAGAGGCATAAGGAATTTTCGCCATCAAGTCTCACTCTTCATTTGTCTGAGGTGACTGATTTTGGGATAGGCAAAAATGACTGGCAAGGGGAGTGCTGACTGGTTTAGCATTCGCCATGTTAAACCGTTGCAAAATACGATTAATGTATTCTGCTTGAGATAACGTAATTCCCTCTCTTTATTTACGGTGATCTGCATCCCAAGAATCTTCTTAGCTGGACCCAGATCTTTCATGTCAAATTCTTTTGACAATTGTTTCTTCAAATTTCTGATATCATCCATATTGGAACCCACTACTAACATGTCATCGACATAAAGTAGCAAAATGATATAACTGGACTGATATCTCTTGATATAACAACAGTGGTCGGCATTGCACTTCTGGAAGTTTTCCCTATACATAAAGTTATCAAACTTTTTGTACCACTGCTTTGGGGCTTGTTTCAGACCGTACAAGCTTTTCTTCAACTTACACACTAAATGCTCTTTTCCTTTCTCCAGGAAACCCTCTGGCTGGTGCATAAATATCTCCTCGTCCAAGTCTCCATGAAGAAACGATGTCTTCACATCAAGTTGCTCAAGATGGAGATCTTGACTTGCAACAATACTTAATACCGTTCTGATGGTATTAAGCTTCACCACCGGAGAGAAAATATCGGTATAGTCTATTCCTTCCTTCTGCTGGAAACCTTTGACTACCAATCGAGCTTTTTATCTTTTGGAACCATCAAACTCCTCTTTGACCCGATATACCCATTTGTTGTGGAGAGCCTTCTTTCCATTTGGTAACTTTGTTAGTTCCCAAGTCTGATTGGAGATTAAAGATCCCATCTCATCTTTCATTGCAAGCTCCCACTTGCTGGCATCTTCTATTTGGCATGCCTCTTTGTAAGACTCAGGCTCACCTCCGTCAGTCAATAATAGATAGTCTGAGAATCTCCTGTTTGGCACATGAGGTCGAGAAGACCTTCTTATCTCAGGAACAGGAGAGGTGGACTGTGGTGATTCAGGCTGAGCTTCTTCTTCAACAGTTTCCTCTGATTGAGGATTTACTTCCATTTGTCTCACTGGAAAAGTTTGGATATTGCTGATATCAACAAATACAGGGTCTCTCTGAGGAGTGTTCTTCGATGCATGTCGGTCTTTATACAAGTCAGAAGTATTTGATGCTTTCAAAACATAGAAGACTATGGTTGAAAATGAGATGGGTCTCAAGATAAAGAAGCTCAGAACTGACAATGGTGGAGAATATGAGGACACTAGATTCAAAATATCGGTATAGTCACGAAGTAGTGCTTTCCACCAATGGATGGAGTAGTTGTTGGTCCCCAAACATCAAAATGCACGAGCTCAAGTTTCTCCTTCTTTGGCGTTCTACCACCTGTTTGAAAGCTGACTCTCTTCTGCTTTCCAAGGATGCAGTCTTCACACGTATCAAGTTCTACTGACTGTAGACCTGATAGTTTTCCATGAGAATGCATTAACTTCATTCCCTTTTCACTCATGTGGCCAAGTCTCTGGTGCCACAAGTTGGAATCTCCACTCCCTTGTGCAACTACAATTGAACAACATGCTCCGGCTCTTAGGTAGAGAGTACCATTCTTCTTTCCTTGTGCTACAATCATTGCTCCCTTTGATACCTTCCATTCATCACTACGGAAAGTTGTGATGTAGCCTTCATTTGCTAATTGTCCCACTGAGATTAAGTTCTTTCTCAAATCAGGGATATGTCTGACATCCTTCAGCTCCCATATGGCTCCATTCAGCTTGAGCTTAACTACACCTTTACCGACAATCTTGCAGGGTTGATCATTACCAAGATACACACTGCCGAGATTTCCAGGCACATACTTCTCAAGAAGATCTTTCTCCGAGGTTGCATGAAACGATGCTCCGGAGTCCAATATCCATGCCTCTTGCTTGTTTTCTAAGGCACATATCAAGGCATTATCCTCACCTGAGGTGGAAGCTATATTTGCCTCCTGATTGTTCGACTCTTGCTTCTTCGAACCATTCTTGCATTGATTTCTGTAGTGCCCAATCTTTCCACAATTCCAACACTCAATATTTTTCGAGTTTTGAGAAGTAGCAGGATTTCGTGACTTGGACCTCCTGTCCTTTGATCTATCACGATATCTAGTTTTTTCACGTCCTCTACTTCTTCCTTTTGATTCTGCGACAAGGGCGAAGGAGGATGAAGTTTCACCTACTTCTTTTCTTCGGGTTTCCTCGTTAATAATCAGTCCACTAACATCCTTGAACTTCAACTTATTGGTTCTCATTGAGTTAATCACTGATGTGACTGTAGCACTCCAACTCTCTAGGAGGGATGATAAAAGTATTAAAGCTCAGATTTCATCATCAAGATCAATATTCACTGTGTACTCAACCGATTGAAGACTTTGTTGAGTTCATTGATATGATGATCTCTGAGGTGCCTTCCGCCATCTTCAAGTTGAACAAACGCCGCATCAAATGTACTTTGTTTCTCTGAAGGTTTTCATAATACTCGTTAGTTCCTCCATAAGGGCTTTTGTGGTTTTGCCTTTAACAGATTAAAGGCTATATTCCGGATAAGGTCATTCGGATTGCTCGAAGGCTCGCTGTCAAGAATAACCCATTCTTCTTCTGACATGTTTTCTGGCTTCTTTCCAAAGAGCGGTAGAAACTGGTTCTTCTGATACAAATAATCCTCTATATGCATTTTCCAGTATTCGAAATCCGTGCCATCGAACTTATCGATTTTGTTGAGCATCATCTGACGCCATTACTCCCACTCGACTTCTAGTTTCTTCCGAGGTAGACAACTAGTGAAGTGAACCGATTCGATAATACCTGGAAAGACCGTCAAATGACTCCTTAGACAATTACCATTCCATGTAAAATCTCAGGAAAGAGCGGAGGGGTCACAAACGGTCCCACTTAAAACCCGACCTCCTAGACAGAAGTTACGTGCACGATGTATTTATCACAAGCTGAGGCAATTTTTACGTCTGAAGATCCACTCTGGCAAATGTAGAAAGCATACTAACTCCAAGCTTCAACACACCCAAGGAAAATTTTCGATGTAGAAGATCCACTCTCGTGGCGACTACAGAGCATACTCATCGCTCCAAGGCTTTGATACCAATTGTTAGGAAATTAAACTATTTCTACGCAACGAAAAACGCCAAGAAACAACACAAAATTTGATAACGGAGTTGGCCAAATTGCGCCTCGTCTCTCCTGGACTATCGCACACCCTTTTATTAAGGAGAAAAATAACACTTACAAGTGTTTACACTCAACACTCAACTCACTAGTGTTTTCACACACTCTCAACCCTTACCCCAATACATCCAAAAATTTACTCACCAAAATTTACCGCTCTTACTAAAAGTTAATAAATTTACTTTGATTTTTGGGATGAGATAAATAGGAGAGGGAGGGGGTTTATTTATACTTGTTTAACCTCCCCCCTCCCTCTCTCATTTTCAATATGGGACAAAGTCCCTTTACCTAACAGTAACATATGGGATCTAACGTCTTTTCCAAGTCTAGAAGTAATTAAGAAGGAAAATTTTACTACTGAATCCAAAACGTACATAATGTCTTTTCTGGAGTCTATAAGTACATCACTATCACTAATTTTCATACAAACTGCAAAGCAACTAGATCGCAGCCCATCCTATTAGCAACTAGCTCTTCTTCAAATCCCTTCACTGGAATTCGCTTGATGGAATGCCGCTACCATTGGCCATTGCATCGTTTTGGTCAAAATTGCCAAGAAACTAACTGTATAACTCGGAACTACTGCAGTCAACGAAACAATTCCGGGAAGGACCACATTATGAACTTTGCAAAGACATCAGACTCCAAAAAATCAATATGTGCTGCTCGCCCAATTAATGTATTCAGGTTCTTCCCATAAGAACTGGTATCAAAGTTGACATCACAACGCATGAATTGCCGATGTTCAGAGGTCGGTGTCCTTATCTGATCCAAACAATTATTCAACATCTCAAGGAATATTTTGCCCTTTTTTGAATAGTCCATGGAAGCTGCTCGGCAAAGTTCAATTCTGGCAGAATGATATGGCACATAACCATCCTGAATGAGATATAACAAGCTCATCAACACATCCTCTTCTTTTGTATGCTTTATAATGTATTACGTACAATAAACAATATTATTGTTTAAATTTCCAAATCCCCCCTTTTTGTTCCAATTGTTGCAGTTTTTTCCACTTCCTTTTTTTTTTAAATTTCCAAATCCCCCCTTTTTGTCCATGTTTTTCATTAACATTTCTTAAAACAAATGCCTCTCGTTTATATTAACTAAGAATTTCAGGAAATGGTCTTTACAAAAATAGCAATAATCACGGAGTACCTGAGGGGACGAAAGCAGTAATATATGCCTGAAATTCTGCAGTGTTTTTTGCTGGACAAAACAAAAGAACCGTGTCAATAATTCTATCAAAATATGAAGTTAGCATTTCAGTTTCACATCTATTAAAACATTGCGAAAATTTAATTAGGTTTAGGGCTTTCAGTGCACCAAAGGGATTTTCCTGCATGAGAGAGACAAAAACAACTCTGGAAACAAATCAGTTAAAGATTATAGGAACATTGACATTATTCTGTGATACCTGGCAAAGTCTGTACAGGAAAGTATTTTCAAGATCAGGATCATCCGTGAAAGTGAGCTGATGAATGCATGGTGCTCCCTTGAGTTTCTTCAAAAGCCACATCCCAGAGTTGAATAACGAATTTTGATTGTACAGATATCCCAAATGTGGACCAGAAATCGAAACATATGTGTAGAGGAATCTCAAGTATGGTTCCATAATGCTTTCTGTCACAGCACAATTACTAAGGTAGCAAATCAAATGACAGTACCTATAGAAACACATGATGCAGTGATGCGATTATTGTATACCTGCTAATGCTGTTCTTATAATGATGTTTCCAATAGAATGCCCAACGAAGCTGAGCTTGATATCTCTTAACGGACCAGATCTTGTAACTCTATCCATTTTCTTTTTAAGAAAAGAAATCACCTCCTCTGCCAGCCTTAACCCCATATCTCTGAAATCTCCCGATGTTTTTTCTTCATTTACCTCTGACATTAGAAACTCTAGCTTAGGATCTATCAAAAGCCACTGGTTCCGAACAAGCCTCAAATCCAAATGATGTCCCTAAAGTGTTGGAATAATTAATAAATCAATACAGTACTGCATTCTTATTCTGCATTTAATCCCAGTTGGTTAATTAAATTATTTTTGAAGAAAAGAGAGAAATAATGTACAGAATGAACCAATGGCCATAAAGAAAGTCAAAATTTGAATATAGGGAACACTGTATAAGAGCAAGACTTGCCTGAAAGCCATGAACAAAGATGGCAACCTTCAAGTCATGACCATTTTGTTTTTGAGTACCAGGAGATGGCTTGCTTTTACTATTTGTACTAAATTCACCGAGTAAGCTAGATGAATCTAATAGATCCACATTTCGAAAGTAGGAATTTTCACTAAAAGTACGTCGTGGTGCATTTATTACACGTTCGACAATGACAATAGGAATTCGTAGAGGATCTCCAAATATGTGCATGTCCTGAAGTGATCGATTATCTATCTGTATGGACAGTAAGAAAAAGTAATAGTTGGTAGAACTCTAGAGTACGAGGAGATAAAACAGAAACAAGCAAGTGTTTATGTGATAACTCACCTTCATTTGTGCTATACTTCGCCGATGATGTTCAGCACGTGTTGCTGCTGTCTGGGAAGACTGTAGAGAAGAAAATAATAAAGCAAAGGCAATGGAACACAGGATTGATTAATAAATATTATGGATCATTCAAATAGATAGCAAAATGAAATATGCAAAAGAATACTTGCATCATCAGTTAGCTTTCTCAAAGCTGAAACTCTTTTATAAACCCCATGATTAGAGATGTCGTCAGCTCCACTACTGATATACTGATGAGGCATCTCAACCTTAGAGTATACCATCCATATTGACCATTCAGCCCTTCGATCCCTGGTCCATGCATCACGCAAAAGTTCTAGTATTTTTGTTTTGTTGGCCCTGAGTTGAAGCAAATATGTCAGCAGTTCAACAAGTACAGATAATGAGATCATGATACAGGCTCAACTACTATTATTGAATCCCATTCAAAGTGATGCACCAAGTAGGATGTACACAGCTATGAAGCTGAACTTAATCATGGATGTACTGTCATGCAAAATCCACTCTAACGTAGTGTACAAAATTCCAAGAATATCAGAAAGAAGGGAGTAAGAGAATGGAGCAATGTGAGAAAAGATGACAATAAAAAAAATTTAAGAAAACTGAGGCAATAGCCACATAAATGAATATAATATCTAATTGAGAGGACAGGTCTCAATGACAACCAAAAAATTAGAGGCGATAAAGGACTACTGATAAAAATGGCTCCAATTCCATTGATAAAAAGAAAATTGTGAAAAGAAGGATTGCCCAAGCCTTAAAAGACTTCTTAGGCTCTTGCTCCTAATACACCACCCTGAAAAGCACCTTGAGGAAAGGAGGACTGCTCAAGCCTTACAGGCCTTATTAGGCTCTTGCTCATAGCCAATGTGGGGTCAATACATTTAACAAGTACCAAACCCCAGCAAGCGCCATAATCCAGCAAGTATGAGAACTACAGCCACTCCAAATCATCCAGCAAGCACCATCATCAATGTGACAATAAGTGGCCACTACAACAATACTAAACCAAATGTTTCTCAAATCCAAACACAATAAAACAGCACAACATTCTTAACTTTTTATACACTATATGAGTTCATATTTTGTTTTCTTCTAATAAATCCATTTTTAGGCTAAAAAAAAAAATTCCACAGTATTGTAACCACTCCAGCCACCAATGCACCCCTTTTATATAGAATCTAAGAACTGATAACAAACTGTTATTTTTATACAAATGGTTTGAAAAGTCAAGCACGATAAATATTTAGATCATGAATGCAGAGACCAACAGCGATGACAAGGAATCTTACCTGCGAGCAGTAAGTCTATGATTTGGTAAAAATAACTCATAAAATACATCACGGAGGAAGTTGAAAAACAAAAATGAATAAAAAAATAGCTTTAGCCACCTGTCAACCATAAAATCCCCAGGAACTAACTTAAATGAAAAAACCCATATTCTTACTCCACAATCAACCATATTAGATTCCCAAAACATGTTTATGTGGAAATGTAAGAAGAGGGATACAGCTCTGTTTACTTAAGCACAATCACATTGCTATTGAGTCACTTTGTGCTTATGTCTCAGAAAAGATGGCATAAGAAATTTAACAATCATATATCTGAACAACATAAAAGAGAATGTGGAAAGCTTCAACTGAGAAATAGAAATGTGGCAAAAGTAAACCTGTGGAATTGCAGAAACATGTTCCACAAGTATGATAATTGAGAACCTAGTGCATGAACTATGCTCAAGACAGCATCCTCAGCTAACGTGGGGGTAAACCTATTTTTTTGAAAATCTGTGATAACATTTGCTTTCTGTTTCATAAAAAGGAAAATTTTGTTAAGGAAACAAAATAAATACATACATAAATTGAAGGTGATCAAAAAAAGTCTGCACTACAAAATGAAGCAAGGACCTCAGGAATATTTTGTCGCTTGCCTGGGCTTGAAACTCCACCATCTGCAGCACCCAGATTAACTTGCAAGAGAGAATCAAGCATATTTATATCATCCAAGTTGGATATAAATTCACTTAAATCAATTGGTTGGTTGGTTTCTAGGCTAAGTTTTCTTAGGTCTTCAAGCCATGTATCACGAGCAATTAAAAATGCTTTGACAAGCGCGACCAGCTTCACATCCATAGAAGATGCTTTGCCCAAGTCCTGACAGCATTCCAACACAAAAAATGTGTGACTAGCAATCCAGAGCCAAATATATCAAAAGAATACTGATAATGAGAAAACCACAGTGGACTCTAAACTGATGAATTGCACAGTTAGGATTCATGATTGGAATCTCATCCACAAATCTGAGTTCTTCTGCCAACCACAGTAAAGAATCTGATAGAAGCCTAGGCCCAATTGTCAGGAATGTATATTTTTGCAGAAAGAAGGAAATAAAACCGTTTGATCCTTGAAGTCTGGTCCAGGAAGGTTGCTATCATTCTGTTATGAATGTTATTTTGCTGTTGCTGACTGTTGTTATGAAGTTGCTGTCGTTTTGCATAATTCTAGAATGCTGACTGGGCAAGGTTGTTACACAAGCAGCGTTTATAGCTAGGGGGTATGGGTGTAGGGGAGATCATCGAGTGAGTGAATATCATTGGTAGTGGCCTCAGTGTCAGGGAGAGACGAGGACCTCTCTAATGTCCTCCAACAGTTGTATATTACCCTCCCTATAATCAATAAATTCTACTTTTATCCTCCTCTGTACTGATCTTTCCCTCATTATATTGCTTAGTTCGGGTTAAGAGCGTGGTTCCTATCAGAATCATTAACTTCCTGGAGTTAAGTTTTTCTCTAAATCAGTAATACACAAAGTTATTATAGCAAAACAGTAACGAAATAATCAGTAGAAACTTTTTTATTGCAGTTTAGAAATGTCATCAGTGGTTTAAAAACTGCATATCAAGATAAGCATTCTAATTCTTCTACAGCAGGCAAAAGTCATTAAACCTGAGTACATTACTGCAATATAACAATCAGCAGCTATAATAACATTTGATAACGAAACAACTAAACTTATGCACAAACCAACCCTCTTCCAGCTATAACAGATTTAATCACAGCTCACAAGGTGGAGGTCATGCAACTTGGAAGCTAGCTTTTTTCCAATCTTTTATTTCCCTTTACCAACTAAAAATAAATATCGACATGCATTCAAGAGTTTATGTACTCTGACTCCAGCTATACACCATAAGAAAATATGGAGTGACAGAGGAGATCATAAGTCATCAAAAATCTATGCAAGAAAACTCAGACAAAGCCACCATAAAAAGAGTATTTTGCATGAGCATACTTGATTCAAAGCATCAGAAGTTCCAGCAGTGAAACCATCAGTACTGCAAGAATAAATGTAAGTAATCCATCTCAACTAATTACTCAAAAAAATTACAGTACAAGTTGAGAAATGGCAACATCGCTTGTTTCAACTAGCATGTGACAAACCTGGATACCTTCATGTGAGTAGTGGCTCTTAATAGACTGGTGTGTACAGTTGCATCTACTAGAACCGAATGAAATGCATCAAAATTGACAGGGCAGTACGAATGCAATCCAAGTAGAGCTTTAGGAGGAATCCGGAACTCGTGAACTGCAACTGATGAAGAGTCCAGGTAAGTCAGCAAATCAAGTCTGCGTAGAGTGTCATGTTTAGTATCCCTGTCCAATTCTGGTTTGCAAATATCAAACAACGAATGCAAAGGTAAACATCTTTAGATACAAAATTGTCAAATAAAATATTCATCTCAACCTACCCACTGATCGTTATTGGGGCTTGCAAAAGCTCAAATTTCAAAATAACAGCAGATGTGGAAGGACCCTGTAAATTACATACCATAAAAGCATCAAGACAAAGTCATAGGTACATTGCCCAAGGCTATAGTCATTATAACCAACCAAGAAATCGTTGGCCTTCTCAGTACATTCTGAGTGTCAACAACTACTACCATTAGATTCAGCAAATATGGAGATGCTAATGTTTGACTTCATTCCATAAACTAATGAAGTGGAAATGTTTTTATTATTCTACCCCTGAAAACAAGTGATCTCAGCCTTATTGCACTAAGGGCTCATTGGTTTGACATTTTCTATATTGTAACATCATAAATCAAGTATCATCATTTCCAATGAACATACATGCAACCTTCACAAAGTAGGCTCTACCTTGCATTGTGTACTTTCCAATAACATATAATGATCTTATGTTGGCAACTACCTCAATAGCAGAGAGCTCAACACCCAACAAACTTTTTCATAAACACCATCACATTTCTTTCCAACTACAGTTTTCATTTTCTTAGTTCAGTTCAGCCTACCCGTAATTAACCTCCACCATTTATCACAACCTTATTTCTCAGCATTCCCCCCTTTCTTACTGAATATGTAAAACCTTTGAAGCAAGGTTGAAAAAGGATGTGAGAGAAAGTGAAGGATTACCTTATATTTACTGAGAGATAGACTAAAGGAGATCATAATACATAAGCGAATATCCTGCTTTGAGTATTTAATTCTAAATGGCTGCGTCGAGAAACTGTTCTCCTTGTCATTAATCCTCCATACTCCACATGGCTCATCAGCACCCAAGTCAGGAGCTGCAGTTCAGATAAACAAATGTTAATGTTCTCTGAATTCATGTATCACCCATTAAACCTCAAATACGAAAAATCTTTCAACCAATTACCGTGAATTTTTAATCCTTTCAATTCAGCTACTTATTTAAGTCTTCAAATATACTAACACAACAATCATGATCCCATCCCACATAAACACGGCTCATTTCAGGGGAGCAGTAGAATAAGGCAGCAGAATCAAAATTAGGAGGTTAAAAAAAGACAATTACCTTCATATTGAACAACCCTTGAAGGAGTTCCCAAAGCAGCATAATCACTGTCTTCCCATCTCATACTGATCTTAATCTGATACCATCTACAAATATTTTTCACCAGAAAAGAGAAAAGGATTAGAAGAAGAAATAACAAGTATCCACCACCAACATCACATCAGAAAACCTCACAAAGAAAAGAACATGAACTAACACAAATATAGTGAAAGAAAACAGAGAAAGAGATGATTAGGAAACAAACCCCTGTTGAAAGAGGTCAAGGTTGTGAAACCTATGAATGTAGATTGCAATTTCTTGCATAGCGTCCGACATGGAAATCGGCTCAATTTTATTATTATAATTGACAAAATTGGCATCAGGAGGTCGAACTCTATTATTATTGTTATTATTGTCAGCAGTAGTATTAATATTTTTAGAATCTATACCAATGTAGAATCCTATACGCCGAAACATATGTTGTTCCCTCACAGTTTTGTCTACTGCTCACATCGCTTCCTATTCTTTTTCTGTTGCCTTTTATTTTTGAACTTTTTAGGTTGCTAAGGTTTTATTTGGTTTGATAGTTAATAATAGGATGGGATGGAACGCAACACACTTTTATCATTTGTTTGAAAGTTTTATAATGGAATAAAATATACTGAGATGAAAACGGAGGGTTTCATGTTATTTTCCATTTCATCTTAAACAGTGAAAATAAGAAACCATCGATTCGAGGGTTTAGGATGGAACGTAAACTAATAAATACATACTACCTAATATACCCTTAATAATTATTCTTAATATCAACTCTGACTAAATCATAATATTAATATATTATTATTCTCAGGAACTTTATTATAGATTACTTTTGGAGATAATTTTTGTCTGCCTCCAAGTTTATGTTCTAAATTTGTAGTCATGAGCTTCAATATAAGAAGTCGATTAATGAAAGTCTTATCCGGAGTCTGGTTTTTTGCATTGCATCGACACATGTATGCCCCTAAACACGCTTTTAACACCAAAGTTTTGGTTACTAACAATGTTTATTTTTATGTTCTTCTCTTGCTCTCTCTCTATCTCTCTCAACAGACATTGCTCGAAAAGAAGACTCATTTAACTCAATTATGACTTTTGAAACTTAAATTCCTTGATAAATGGATTTCTGCTGCTCTTTTTACGAACTTTACCACTCTATAACTACTATTGATAGACGGTTTAATTATGCTACAGGCGATTACAACATCAACTTTGTCAGCTTTTAGCGACATTGTTGCTCAAAAGCTCACTGGCATATGGAAACTTGAAATTAGACGACTTCTTCTCAAAGTGGTAAGTCCTTCTTTATCTTACTTTGAACTGAAAATATTCAGAAATAATTTTGTCTTCAAAGAGCTTCATTACTTCTTTCTTTCAATTACCTAACTGAAATGATAAATAAGGCATAACTTCTTTGTTTCAACTAGGGTTAATATTATTTGTTGTATATAACTCATATATACGGGTTGCAATCTTAGAGTCCTTTTGGAAGAATTATGGAGTTTCTTCGAAACTTTTAGGTGAAGATGGCTTGCCACATGATTGTGTGACAAGGTGAGTGCTTTTTAGGAATACAAAGGTGAAAGCATAAACTTGAATGTGGACATGTTGGTGTAGTGGAGGACTTATTGTAATCATGTTTAAGTTAGGTTGAGTTTAATAGCATCATAGAGTTATAGTTTACAATTAACTAATATTTCACTACATTACATTATGAACCCTTCCATCCTTCCCAAACAACTTTTTACTGTATTACATTCCATTCCATTATAAACAATTCCATTCCCTTCCATTCTATTACATTCCGTTATATTAATTAACACTGAACCAAACAGGGCCTAAAGAACAAGAAGACGGAATCCCTTTTTTTTCACTACTATGTAGCTTTGGGTTCGCCATCTCTAGTATGGTTTTCCTACCTTCAAAAGAGAAGGTTCATCCTTTTTTGCCCGATTGTAGGCGAGGAGGAATTCGAACTCCCAACACTATAGTTCGTAGCCACGTGCTCTAACATAGCATACGGTCACTGTCTTTGTCGGTGGAGACTGTAGGAAAGTCTCGGTGTTTACATCACATGTACACGGTGCGGAAAAACAAAATTTTTTGTTCCGGGACCTTCCCAAAAGTCAGGATCCATGTGACTATATAACTATGTCAAACCATAACGACCAAAAGAGACCGTCTCTAACAGTATCCACGCAGAGATCGGAGAACCTAACCGGGACAAATCCTTTGACCCGAGAATAGCTAGAATAAAGTAAAGACTGCTAGATCTTACCTTTATTCTTGGAGAGCTTGGTGTAAACGTTGAAGAAAGATGAAGCTTGGAGAAGAAGAGAGCTTGAAGATTGTTGGTGAAGAGAAGAGCTTAGGATTTTCTCAAAACCCTTTCTACCTCCTTTTTCATTCTACCAAAACCAACGAAAATCTTCATCTCTATCTTTAATTGTTTTTGTCTTCTAGTCATTTAATGTCATTAAATGTAACTTTTGAACAAGGAAAAAAGAAGCTTCTAATGCTCCTTCTCATCTTTCCACGTAAACACATATATATATACATATATTAATTAATTCTTTAATTAATTAATAAGATATATATATGTATATAAATGTTGAAGTGGTCCAGTCACACTGGGGTCAGTCCTACCGAGTCCCGGTATGGAAAAAACACCGATGACCTGTTTCAGCAATATCGATGTCGCGATCTCGTCGGGACATATCTCGATCTCATCGGGATCCATTTAATCTTATTGCTCTCCATTTATTGGATCTCTGTCTAAAACTATTTTACGAAATCTCCGAGTTACTCTTATGCGTGTGACCCATTAGGTTCCCGGTTATGTTGGCCACTTAGATTAACACTTAATCTGAGCAAGTCATGAGCGGTATCTAGCAACACATCATGACCCCCAATTGACAGGAAAGTAATTGGTTTGACAAATGAACCTATATTCATCATGAACCATATCACGAACCTTTCCATGACAATTCTTGTATAATTCGTCTGTTCACCATGCTATACCCCACTTGATTATGAGTATGGACAAAGTGTCAACTCTTACTAGACTGACTACGTCAACTCTAGTCCAAGTGATATCAGTTCTTGTCCTAGGACTCATTACTTTATATGTCACTGAAGACACTCTTTATGACATATTAATTCCGGCCAGAGATTTTCAAGTAATGACCCTGACAAGAGGCCATGGGTATCATCTTCTGCTAACACAAAAGTGGTGAATCCTTTATTGGCTACTCAATTACCTTGAATACCTCAAGTTGTACCCAAGCACCACCCTATGAGCGACCTCTGTAAAGGCAACAAGGAATGAAGTCAAAGCACGTAATCAAGATTCAAGATATCCTTGAGTACCTCAAGTCTAAGGATATTTGCACCATTCTATGATGAGATTATCACCGACATTAGAATAGGACATCCATGTGATGATCTCATAGCAGTCATCCAATGTACTTACTACCTCCGAGAAGCATTCACATCTCAACCTAAACATCCCATATTTACGGTTTACGAGATCCACCGCTGATCAAATCAAGGAGCTTGAGATGTGTTAGTCTCCGGATTCTGATGTCCAGCCATAATCCTACGACTAGGGATAATTTGATATCTTGACATAATTACACATGATAGGAATCTCGATGAGTATGATCACATCACAATTTCCTTCATGCTATGTCATGTACCATGGACTTCATTAATTTGCTTATAGATCAATATCAATATGAACATCAAATTAATGAAATATGCCTTTCTTTATTTATTCATAAAGTATGTACACAACTTTGTACAAAACGCACTAAAGGTGATTGCCTTTAGGGCACTACTCTAACAAAATCTCCCACTTGACCTAAAGCCAATCGCCTTGATATCTAATACCATAGGCGAGTACATGAGAATCAAAACACTTTTGTGATAATGGCTTCGTCAACGGATCAACCATATTTTGCTCGGTGGGAATTCTCTTTATCTGGACATCACCTTGTCCAATGATCTCCTTAATCAGATGATATCTGCGGAGTACGTGTTTGGATCGTTAATGAGACCTTGGTTCTTTCGCCTGCGTAATAGCCCCATTGTTGTCACAATACAACTATATGGGCCCATCACAGCTAGGAACCACACCAAGTTCAGTAATGAACTTCTTGATCCAAACTGCTTCCTTTGCTGCATCTGAAGCGGCAATGTACTCTGCCTCAGTTGTTGAATCGACAGTTGTCTCTTGTTTGGAACTCTTCCAACCGACCGCCTACCGCTCGGTGTGAATATATAACTTGATTGGGATTTGGAATCATCCTTATCGATTGAAAACGGCATCTCAGATACCCGCACTTTGAAATCTCCATCTCCATATATCAAGAAAACATCCTTAGTCCTTCACAAGAACTTGAGGATATTCTTGACAGCCACCCAGTGACCCTCACCAGGATCCGATTGGTATCTGCTCGTAACACTTAGAGCATATGATACATCGGGTGTAACATCCCGTTACCGATGGGATGTGTACAGTTTATTGCATTCGTATTCGGCATGCTCATGCATGATTTAATTATAGTATAATTGGCATGATCATATTGGCATTTGTACGTACATACATGTATGACATATTTCCGATTTGATTTGGATACTTTGATTTGGGGGTGATTAGGTCACGTGTGTGAATTAGGTCAAAATAGGCTCGATGATTGAATTTGAGTTAGAATTGAAAGTTAGAAAGTGAAATTATGAAATTGGAGTATATGATAATGAGTTTTCTATTTTTAAGGATTTATAGGAATTTTCTGGAATTTTTGGAGCATTAGGCTCGGACCGAAAAATTGATCGATGACTGATTAATTGAATATCCGGTTCCGAAATTGATTATCCAATGGTACGGACAGGTTAGAAATTTGCTTTGAGGAATTAGGGTTTAGCCATTGGAATTCAGGAGAAATTAGAATTAGAAATTAGACCGAGGTTGTTCGGATCGGGCTTGTGACAATTAAAATTAGCCAAACAAGCCTTAATCCTTTTAATATATAAACCCAAACTCTTTGAATTTCTTCCCCACGATGCTTCCTTCTTCTCCTTCTTCGTGATTTTTTTTCTTTGATTTCCTTCTTGAAAGTTTGCTTGATTTCCTCCATAAAATTGTTTCTTCTTCCATCCTTGATCATTTCCTTAAGCTTGGTGTTAGAAGAATTGATTATGGGTTTGAAAATGGATGTTGCCGTGAGAGGGAAGAGAGAGAGATTGTTGATCCTTGAAGATTTGGAGTTTTAATCGGGTAAGTTACTTTTATTTTTTTCTTGTATAGTTTGATTTGTTGATTTGTATAGTTAGATTGATGTTTGAATTTGAATATTAAGGAGATTTGAAGTTAGGGTTATCGACGGTGATATTAGGGTTGAATTTTTGGGGATTTAATTGTTTGATGAAATGGAAGGTAAAGATTAGTTGTATGATGTGTATGGATTTATTTAGGAGTGATTTGTAAGGAAGAAAACCAGATTTGGATGGTTTAAGCATCGAAAATCTGCAAAACTCTGGGTTTTCTAGGCGTGTATGTAAATGCATGCATGCAAGATGATTTAACACGCCATGGCGAGGAGAATTGCTTCGCACACTGCGACGCAGTATGGAGTCTTGCCATGGGCGAGGAGAAATGACGATGTCGCGACGCAGCGGGCATATGCTGCATGACGAGGAACGCTGTTCAAGTGCATGACGTGGCGAAAATGGAAGCTCGCCGCGGCGTGGGAGCTTGGTGCCGCGGCGAGGAAAGTTATTTTGCCCGAAATGAAATTTAGGTTTTTAACAATTTGGGGTTTAGGCAATTGAGGATCTATTTGGCTATGGATTAAATTCAATTTGGAGATTATGAATTTGGAAATTAGAAATTTAGTTCGGGAATTAAGGATTGAGATTGGGAAATTCGGAATTAGGTCGGAAATGTCATAATTTGCATAGTATGTACATGATTTGATTCATATGCATAATTAAGCATCGGAATTGGTACCAGTAATAATGTTATGTATATTTTGATTGTTATAGCGGCTCAAGTGGAACGCCGATCATCTGACGTAGGTGAGACTTCCCGGCAGTAGCTCGGAAGTTCTGAGGTGAGTAACCTAGTTGGTTCCTCAACCTTTATGTGTTAAATTTTCAGTACATATGCCATGAGGAGTTATGGATGGATTTTATGTGTTTGTCTTTAATTGATTTCAGACCACGGGTGTTCGAAATATTTGGATTGGATATAGAAGTGTGCATTGTGTGTGGGTTGTTATAATTGGTGTCAATGGTAAAATTGGACATAGGAAGTTCTATAGTGATGTATGTATTGAAAATTGAACATGTGCATACACGCAAAATAGTATGATCAGATAAAGGCAGTTGTGACTGGTGTAGCCACCGAAATCAGAGCTTTAAGCTCAACGTACAGGGCTTCGTGCCCAACGATTTGCGGAGCTTTATGCTCAACGTATTAGGGCTTTTGAGCCCAATGTTTCCAGAGCCAATGGCTCAACGTATATGAGCTCAGGCGCACGGTCACAACAACGAAAGAAAATGAAAGAGTCACATGCACACTGCATATATGAATGATTATCTGTGAATTGTGTGAAAGGCAAATCGCCTTATAAATGTGAAATTGACTGCATGTGATTTCTTGAATGTGATAGTATACGATATTATGTGATTGTTTGGCTACGCATGAGTTGAGTGAACCATCGATGATGGTTTCTCATTGAGTTTTGCAAACTCACCCCAATTGCGACTATATTTTTCAGGACAGTGTTAGTGTGACTTCTAGCTCCGATCAGTGAGATTTTTCCTGCTGTGTGTGCCGGTGAGAGGAGCATGGCCCACAGGTTTGTCAGCTGGGGATCTTTTGGGTATTTTGTGGATGACTTGGCTAGGAGTTGTATTAGTTCTTTTGGACTTGTACGATTGTGTATATATGACTGATGATGTATATATGGTTTAAGTAATGAAATGAGAAGTACGATTTGGTTTTAAAATTTAATGAATTCGATATTATTGTTTTGTTATATTGATGCCATGAGGTGTATAGAAATGATCGTTTAGTAGTGCACCCTCGTCGTAGGTTATACATCGGGACGACCTAAGGGCGCCTCGGCGTATACTCTACGGTGAGGGGGCGCTACATTAGGTGGTATCAGAGCATGGTTTGGCATCTTTTGGGCATAGTATATTTTAGGCTTGAATTTCGTAAGCAAAGCAAGAAATTGATCGAAAATGTGATTTTATTGTAGGTCATCCATCTTTGGTGATCAAGTTGATCAACCAGCTGACCAAGGATCAGTCGGAGCGAGTAGGGAGTCTTCTGTGCCTATATTTGAGGAGCGACCTTTCAGGTTCCATGAGACGAACAGAGGTATGATCACTGCGTGGCGAAATTTGTCGATTTCTGGCGATCATCAAACCTGCGCCGAGGCAGAGGGTTGGTTGGAGAGGACCGAGCGGGTCCTGGACCAGATAGACTGCGACCCGGAGGAGCGATTCGATTATGCTGTTTCTTTGCTCCAGGGTCCGGCTTATCAGTGGTGGAAGACTATCCCGGGTAGTTCCACCAGGCCGTGTGTATTGACTTGGGCTGATTTTCTGAGGGCTTTCCAAGATAATTTCATGCCCAAGGAGTATTTGGATATGAAGATGCAGGATTTCTTAGAGTTGAGACAGGGATCGATGACAGTGGCAGATTATGAGGTCGATTAATGAAATTTGTCGGATGTCGTCTGTTTCGATTTCCTCCGAGGCAGATAGGTGCCGGAGATTTGAGGGAGGGCTGAATCTGGATATCCGTACCAGGTTAGCCCGGTCAGATATGAGTACTTTCGTGGAGATGAGATCAGCTGCTGTCAGGATTGAGCAGTTGTTAAGACAGAGCCGAGCCGAGACCGGTCAGGGGTCTGGAGGTAAGAGGTCCAGCGACAGTCAGGGTAGCTCTGGTAGGAGCACGAGCAAAGCGTCGAGCAATTCAGATCACTGGGGATTTAGACAATCGGGTTCGGTTCGAGAGAGGAGATTTGGGCGAGATGGGCGATGGCGTGATGGTAGTGGCAGAGGGGTAGGTCAGGCTATACCGATTTGCGTGCACTGTGATAAGAGGCACAGCGGAGAGTGCTGGAGAGTGACAGGAGCCTGTTTAGCCTGTGGATCTATGGATCATATGATCAGGAGTTGTCCTCTGACTTTGGGAGCCCAGTCAGCTGCTAGTGGGAGAGCTGGTAGTAGCTCGACGGTGCATCAGAGCCGTAGCGGTGGACCTGGATTTAGGGGCCGAGGCAGAGCCCGAGGTAGAGGCGGAGATTCCTTTATGGGGACCGAGGGCGAGGCAAGAGTCAGTAGTCCTGTGCCGTGGTCTACGCCATGACCAGGCAGGAGGCCCAGGATTCTCCCGAGGTGGTTGCAGGTTTGCTTCTACTCTCAGATATAGAGGTGTATGCATTGATAGATCCAGGATCCACGCATTCATTTATTGCACCGCATGTGGCATGTAGATTGCATGTGGATAGGGAGGTATTACAACATGGGTTGCAGGTGAGTACACCTTTGGGTAGTACCACTGTTTTAGGCGAGATCTGCAGGGGATGCCCGATTCGGTAGATTCAGCAGATTGAGTCTGATTTGATTATGTTGCCCCTTCAGGAGATTGATTTGATTTTGGGGATGGGCTGGCTCACTGCTCATAGGGCCATTTTGGATTGTTATACCAAGGAGGTAGTATTGAAGTCTCTGGTCACCGAAATTGTATTTGAGGTGTTAGTCGGCAAAGCCACCAGATGATTCGTTTGTGAGTGGTTTGAGATTGATGCGAGGTGGCTGTGAGGCTTATTTGGCATATGTGGTAGACTCTAGAATGCAGCAGAGGTTGCAGGATGTCCCTGTGATCAGGGAGTTCCCAGATGTGTTTCAGGAGTTCTGGGTTTGCCACGGATCGGGAGATAGAGTTCGAGATAGACCTCATTCCAGGTACCGCTCCTATATCGATACCTCCGTATAGGATGGCATCGGTGGAATTGAGGGAGCTTAAGGCCCAGCTTCAGGAGTTATTGGATAAGGGGTTCATCAGGCCGAGTGTTTCACCGTGGGGAGCCCCGGTGTTGTTTGTGAAGAAGAAGGACGGGACTATAAGGCTTTGCATCGATTATAGGCAGCTTAATCGGGTTACTGTCAAGAATAAGTACCCACTGCCTAGGATTGATGACTTATTTGATTAGTTGCAGGGAGCGCAGGTGTTTACCAAGTTGGATTTGAGATCCGGTTACTATCAGTTGAGGATCGCAGAGGCCGATGTGCCTAAGAGTGCTTTCAGGAGCAGGTATGGACATTACGAGTTCTTAGTGATGCCGTTCGAGTTGACTAATGCCCCGGAAGCCTTCATGGCCTTGATGAATAGGGTCTTTCAGCCATACCTGGATCAGTTTGTGATCGTATTCATTGATGATATCTTGGTATATTCGAGGTCTAGAGCAGGGCATGCGAGACATCGAGGATAATCTTTAGGATCATGAGGACATGAGCGGCTATATGCCAAATTCACTAAGTGTGAATTTTGGCTCGATGAGGTGGTGTTCCTAGGCCATATAGTGTCTGGTGAGGGTATCCGGGTGGATCCTCACAAGATTGAGGCAGTGAGGAGTTGGGAGATTCTGCGGAACGTGACAGAGTTGAGGAGTTTCCTTGGATTGGCAGGATATTACCGGAGGTTTGTCGAGGGTTTCTCAGTGATCTCCGCCCCCTTGACAAGACTTCTGAGGAAGGGTGTAGTTTTCAGTTGGACAGATGAGTGCCAGAGGAGTTTTGATGAGTTGATACATCGGTTGACTACAACGCCGGTGTTGGCCTTGCCTTCTGGCGCAGGAGGATTTGAGGTGTTTAGTGATGCTTCGCAGCAGGGTTTAGGCTGTGTGCTGATGCAGCATGGGAGAGTCATAGCTTATGTATCGAGGCAGTTGAGAGCCCATGAGGTTAATTACCCTGTGCATGACTTGGAGTTGGCAGCAGTTGTATTTGCTCTGAAGATCTGGAGACATTATCTGTATGGGGAGACTTTTCAGATCTTCACAGATCATAAGAGCCTGAGGTATTTGTTGAGTCAGCGGGAGCTGAATCTGAGGCAGAGGAGATGGTTAGAGCTGCTTAAGGATTACGACTGCATTATTGAGTACCACCCAGGGAAGGCCAATGTGGTGGCTGATGCATTGAGTAGGAGATCGCATGGTAGTGCAGCTCTGATTCAGGTGTCGAGGTTGCCGTGTTTAGTTCAGTTGAGAGCACTTAATGTGAAGATGGATTTGAGTCAGGAGGGAGCTTTGATTGTGACTTTGAGGCTGAGGCCTGTATTGCATGATCGGATTAGGAGAGTTCAGGATCGGGATCCAGCATTGGTGAGACTGATGGATGAGTCGGATCGGGATGTGATCGAGTTTGAGCTTAGAGATGATACTTTGTGGATGGGCGAGAGATTGTGTGTGCGAGATGTAGATGATCTGAGGCGTGAGATTTTGGAGGAGGCTCATTTGGCTGCTTATGCCATGCATCCTGGTGTCACCAAGATGTATCGCACTCTTAAGTTACATTTCTTGTGGCCAGGTATGAAGAGGCATGTAGCGGAGTTCGTTTCTCGGTGTTTGACGTGCCAGCAGGTTAAGGCTGAGCACCAGGCCCCAGTTGGAAGATTGCATTCGTTGCCCATTCCGGAGTGGAAATGGGGCGTATTCGATGGATTTTATTATGGGGTTGCCGGGACGCCGAAAGCGGTGATGCTATCTGGGTCATAGTGGGTGATTGACTAAATCGGCTTACTTTTGCGATGAGGAGAGTAATACCCTCGATCGATTGGCCGAAGTATATAAGCGGAGATAGTTTGACCGCATGGGGTCCCGTTTGATAGTGTCGATAGGGATCCCATTTACTTCGAGATTACGGAGGAGTCTGCGATCGACTATGGGGACCAGATTGAACTTGAAAGACACGTTTCATCCTCAGACAGATGGGCAAAGTGAGAGGACTATTCAGATTATTGAGGATATGTTGAGAGCCTGTGTGTTGGAGTTTCGAGGTGCTTGGGATCAGTATTTGCCTCTGGTGGAGTTTGCATATAATAATCAGTATCAGAGCAGCATTGGGATGGAACCGTATGAGGTGCTTTATGGACGACCGTGTAGATCCCCTCTTTACTGGGATGAAGAGGGTATGAGGATGATAGAGGGTCCCGAGCTGATCCAGGACACAGTTGATAAGGTACAGTTGATTCGGAGTCGCATCAAGGCGGCTCAGGACAGGCAAAAGAGTTATGTGGATCAGCATCGGAGAGAGATGGAGTATGCTGTAGGAGATAGGGTGTTCCTCAGAGTGTCTCCGTGGAGAGGAGTTCTCAGATTTGGCCGTAAGGGCAAGTTGAGTCCTCGGTATATCGGTCCGTATGAGATTACCGAGAGGATTGGACCGTTGGCCTTGCCAAGAGAGATGTCTCAGTTGCATGACGTCTTTCATGTGAGCATGCTTCGGCGATATCGTTCTGACCCGACTCATGTGATTCCGACTCAGGAGATAGAGATTGCCGGTGACTTGAGTTATATTAAGGAGCCGGTGCGGATTATTGGATCGCGGGTCAAGCAGTTGAGGTCCCGGGTTATTCCATTGGTGAAAGTCCTTTGGAAGAACCATTCATCCGAGGAGGCGACTTGGGAGACTGAGGAGCACATGAGGAGGCAGTACCCTCATCTGTTTGATCAGTCAGGTAAGAAAATTTCGGGACGAAATTTTTATTAGGAGGGGAGAATTGTAACATCTCGTTACCGATGGGATGTGTACATTTTATTGCATTCATATTCGGCATGCTCATGCATGATTTAATTATAGTATAATTGGCATGATCATATTGGCATTTGTACGTACATACATGTATGACATATTTCCGATTTGATTTGGATACTTTGATTTGGGGGTGATTAGGTCACGTGTGTGAATTAGGTCAAAATAGGCTCGATGATTGAATTTGAGTTAGAATTGAAAGTTAGAAAGTAAAATTATGAAATTGGAGTATATGATAATGAGTTTTCTATTTTAAGGATTTATAGAATTTTCTGGAATTTTTGGAGCATTAGGCTCTAATCAAAAATTGATCGATGACTGATTAATTGAATATCCGTTTCCGAAATTGATTATCCAATGGTACGGACAGGTTAGAAATTTGCTTTGAGGAATTAGGGTTTAGCCATTGGAATTCGGGAGAAATTAGAATTAGAAATTGGATCGAGGTTGTTCGGATCGGGCTTGTGGCAATTAAAATTAGCCAAACAAGCCTTAATCCTTTTAATATATAAACCCAAACTCTTTGAATTTCTTCCCCACGATGCTTCCTTCTTCTCCTTCTTCGTGATTTTTTTTCTTTGATTTCCTTCTTGAAAGTTTGCTTGATTTCCTCCATAAAATTGTTTCTTCTTCCATCCTTGATCATTTCCTTAAGCTTGGTGTTAGAAGAATTGATTATGGGTTTGAAAATGGATGTTGCCGTGAGAGGGGAAGAGAGGAGAGATTGTTGATCCTTGAAGATTTGGAGTTTTAATCGGTAAGTTACTTTTATTTTTTCTTGTATAGTTTGATTTGTTGATTTGTAGAGTTAGATTGATGTTTGAATTTGAATATTAAGGAGATTTGAAGTTAGGGTTATCGACGGTGATATTAGGGTTGAATTTTGGGGATTTAATTGTTTGATGAAATGGAAGGTAAAGATTAGTTGTATGATGTGTATGGATTTATTTAGGAGTGATTTGTAAGGAAGAAAACCAGATTTGGATGGTTTAAGCATCAAAATCTGCAAAACTCTGGTTTTCAGGCGTATATGTCAAGATGCCATGTGTATGATTTAACACGCCATGTGCGAAAGCAGATTGCCATGACGCTGACGTCGTGGGAGTCTTGCAAGGCATGGCGAGGAGAAATGACGTCGTGACGTCTTGTGAGCATCGCCATGACGAGGAGCCTGCCATGATTCATGCATGTGTGACGAAAATGGAAGCTTCATGGCGAGGAAAGTTATTTTGCCGAAATGAAATTTAGGTTTTAACAATTTGGGGTTTAGGCAATTGAGGATCTATTTGGCTATGGATTAAATTCAATTTGGAGATTATGAATTTGTAAATTAGAAATTTAGTTCGGAATTAAGGATTGAGATCGGAAATTGAATTAGGTCGGAATGTCATAATTTGCATAGTATGTACATGATTTGATTCATATGCATAATTAAGCATCGGAATTGGTACCAGTAATAATGTTATGTATATTTTGATTGTTATAGCGGCTCAAGTGGATCGCCGATCATCTGACATAGGCGAGACTTCTCGGCAGTAGCTCGGAAGTTCTGAGGTGAGTAACCTAGTTGGTTCCTCAACCTTTATGTGTTAAATTTTCAGTACATATGACATGAGGAGTTATGGATGGATTTTATGTGTTTGTCTTTAATTGATTTCGGACCACGGGTGTTCGAAATATTTGGATTGGATATAGAAGTATGCATTGTGTGTGGGTTGTTATAATTGGTCTCAATGGTAAAATTGGACATAGGAAGTTCTATAGTGATGCATGTATTGAAAATTGAACATGTGCATACACGCAAAATAGTATGATCAGATAAAGGCAGTTGTGACCGGTGTAGCCACCGAAATCAGAGCTTTAAGCTCAACGTACAGGGCTTCGTGCCCAACGATTTGCGGAGCTTTATGCTAAACGTATTAGGGCTTTTGAGCCCAATGTTTCCAGAGCCAATGGCTCAACGTATATGAGCTCAGGCGCATGGTCACAACAACGAAAGAAAATGAAAGAGTCACATGCACACTGCATATATGAATGATTATCTGTGAATTGTGTGAAAGGCAAATCGCCTTATAAATGTGAAATTGACTGCATGTGATTTCTTGAATGTGATAGTATACGATATTATGTGATTGTTTGGCTATGCATGAGTTGAGTGAACCATCGATGATGGTTTCTCATTGAGTTTCGCAAACTCACCCCAATTGCGACTATATTTTTCAGGACAGTGTTAGTGTGACTTCTAGCTCCGATTAGTGAGATTTTTCCTGTTGTGTGTGCCGGCGAGAGGAGCATGGCCCACAGGTCTGTCAGCTGGGGATCTTTTGGGTATTTTGTGGATGACTTGGCTAGGAGTTGTATTAGTTCTTTTGGACTTGTACGATTGTGTATATATGACTGATGATGTATATATGGTTTAAGTAATGAAATGAGAAGTACGATTTGGTTTTAAAATTTAATGAATTCGATATTATTGTTTTATTATATTGATGCCATGAGGTGTATAGAAATGATCGTTTAGTAGTGCACCATCGTCGTAGGTTATACATCGGGACGACCTAAGGGCGCCCCGGCGTATACTCTACGGTGAGGGGGCGCTACATCGGGTCTCGTACATAGCATAACATACATGATAGATCCTACTGCAGATGCATACGGGATCTGGTTTACCACTGTATCCGGAGTCTGGTTTTTTGCATTGCATCGACACATGCATGCCCCTAAACACACTTTTAACACCCAAAGTTTTGGTTACTAACAAAGTTTATTTTTATGTTCTTCTCTTGCTCTCTCTCTCTCTCTCTCTCAACAGACATTGCTCGAAAAGAAGACTCATTTAACTCAATTATGACTTTTGAAACTTAAATTCCTTGATAAATGGATTTCTGTTGCTCTTTTTACGAACTTTACCACTCTATAACTACTATTGATAGACGGTTTAACTATGCTACAGGCGATTACAACATCAACTTTGTCAGCTTTTAGCGACATTGTTGCTCAAAAGCTCACTGGCATATGGAAACTTGAAATTAGACGACTTCTTCTCAAAGTGGTAAGTCCTTCTTTATCTTACCTTGAACTGAAAATATTCAGAAGTAATTTTGTCTTTAAAGAGCTTCATTACTTCTTTCCTTCAATTACCTAACTAAAATGATAAATAAGGCATAACTTCTTTGGCTCAACTAGGGTTAATCTTTTTTGTTGTGTATAACTCGTATATACGGGTTGCAATCTTAGAGTCCTTTTGGAAGAATTATGGAGTTTCTTAGAAACTTTTAGGTGAAGATGGCTTGCCATATGATTGTGTGTCAAGGTGAGTGCTTTTTATGAATACAAAGGTGAAAGCACAAACTTGAATGTGGACATGTTGGTGTAGTGGAGGACTTATTGTAATCATGTTTAAGTTAGGTTGAGTTTAATAGCATCATAGAGTTATAGTTTACAATTAACTAATATTTCACTACATTAGATTATGAACCCTTCCATCCTTCCCAAACAACTTTTTACTATATTACATTCCATTCCATTATAAACAATTCCATTCCCTTCCATTCTATTACATTCCGTTATATTAATTAACATTCAACCAAACAGGGCCTAAAGAATAAGAAGACGGAATCCCTTTTTTTTTCACTATTATGTAGCTTTGGGTTCGCCATCTCTATTATGATTTTCCTACCTTCAAAAGAGGAAGTTCATTCTTTTTTGCCCCATTGTAGGCGAGGAGGAATTCGAACTCCCAACACTATAGTTCATAGCCCCATGCTCTAACATAGCATACGGTCACTGTCTTTGTCGGTGGAGACAAATAACAAATTACAAAATCCTGTGTCTTGCAATGTTTAGTTGCTAACCCAACTTACTTTTTTCTGACTCTGAATAACAAAAACATAAATTTTTTGTCCCTTCCAAAATCGAAGGACAAAATTTCTTGTCTCTGTCTCCAAAACAAAACACATAAGCAACTTTTTGAAATGCCCCTCCCCCACGACACATAAACAACTCCTCTCTTGCAACGTTCCTTCTTTCCTTTGGTTCATCTCGGCATTCAAAGGTAAGTTTTTTTCTGATCATTTTCTCTCCTTCTTTGCCTCTCGTTTTGCTGTCCTTGTTTGATTCCTTATGCGTTTACTTGATTGCTTTTGCTCTCTGGCTTTGTTTTAAGAGTCTACGAGTATGAGAAAGTGGTTTACGTACATTAGGGGTCCTGAGCCTCAATCTCTCTGAGTTTGTGAGTGATGGGTTTACGTACATTAGAGGTCCTGAGCGTCAATCTCTACGTGTCTATTCATTTTCTATTCCCATATCTCTCTCTTTCTGGGGTTGTTTGCATTTGGGGGTGACTCCTTTCAGGAACTAGAGTTCAATTTTGTTTAGTTCATCTTGCTCTATCGGTTTGGATTGAAGGTTTGTGATCCTTCTTTATTTGAGACTTGTGTTGGTATTGGAAATGCATGAAGCTCCGCAGATCATCTGCTTTCAAATGTCAAAATAGGAAATAAAATTTTTATTAGATCTAACGGTGGTGCTTAAATTTTCCTCAGCTATTTCTCTTTATTAATTCTAGAATCTATGATGAAAAACCATTACTCGAAAAGAAGAATCATTTTTATTACGTTCTTCTCTTGCTCTCTCTCTCTCTCTCTCCAGACATTACTCGAAAAGAAGAATCATTTAACTCAATTATGACTTTTGAAACTTAAATTCCTTGATAAATGGATTTCTGTTGCTCTTTTTACGAAATTTACCACTTTATAACTACTATTGATAGACTTTATAACTACTATTGATAGACGGTTTAACTATGCTTGTTGGACCCCGATTTTTTAGTGAAATTTAGAAATATTAAGTGAAATTAAATGAGTAGTTTTATATATGTATTGTGAAATAGATGTATTAATGCTTTGAGGAAATTCATGAGAAAAAGAATTGTTGGATTTTGATAACTTTGAGATTTAAATAGATTTGTATGGATTATACAAGTTTAAGTGAATGAGAAATTGAAAATTAAGTTAAAAATCAAGAAATAAAGAGAAAAAGTGTAAAAATATGAAAAGTTTGACTTTTTGGCCACTGAGAGTTGTCTTTTTAATTTAGGCAAAACTTAAGAAAATGATTTACATGAAACTTATAGCTTATGTTGAGAGCTTTCTGTTGCTATAAAGTTTGCTATTTTTTGATATCGGGAGTGAAAGTTATGGTCAGTCAAATTTAAGGTTATTCTATTTTGACTTTAAAAATGTTTTTAAGTGTAGTATTGTGTATGCTGTGCTTTGAGGCAAATCGTCGGATTGATGTGGTCTGAATTGAGCGAAGTGGTCTTCATGAAAATCATAGAAGATTTTTCAAGCTTTAAAATGATGTATAATATGCAATTAGTGGATGTGAGAATTGAATAGTATAAAATTTGAAAGTTTAGGTGTGTTATAGGTTGACCTATGTTATGGCTGAAGCTTTGGCTGAGAAATTGACCTAATTAGAGGTTGTTTTAGCCTTTAAGTTCTTCATGAAAGTTGAAGATTTTGATTTGATCTTTATTTTGATATAAAGTATAGAATTGTTCAATCATGGAATAAGAAGTTATGATTTTTACAAGTTTCTGTTACTGTTTTAGCATGATTATTAGAGGACAGAATTTTTGATGGGAAAATTGACTTCCTTAGAGGTCAAATTTATTTTTCTGTCCTTCATGAAAGTTGTAGGTGACTTTCTGATCTTTGCATTGATATAAAATATGATATGTTTAGACTTTGGAGTTCAAAGATAGAATTTTTCAAAGTTGAGTTATGACTTAGGGCATATTCATTTGGACAGGATCTTTGATTAGAAATTTGACCACATTAGAGACTGAATTAGTTGTGGAGTTCTACATGGAAGTTGGAGAAAGTCCTTTAAGCTTTCTATTGATACCAAATTTGTTAATTTTGGAGTTCGGGAGCAAAAGATATGATTTGAAAATTCTGTAATTTTCATGCAGATCCAGATTTCATCCTTAGACGTGGCCACACCTAGTCTCTAAGTTTCTTAGACGTGCCCACGCCTAATCGCTAAATGTCCTCCTCTCATTCTTTTGCTTATAACTTTTTCGTTTGACATCCGATTGACTTAGTTTCGAAGCGTTGTATTCCTAAGACAATTATCAACATTCTCAGGAAAAATTTGTATTTTTATGAGATTAAATTGAGGATGATTAATTTAATCAAAGTGAGATAGATAATTTTCTGAACATGGTTCAGTCTTTTACGAAATTCGGGATCTGTGGAGATCCGATTGATTTGATTCTTAAGGCAAAATAAAATTGGGGCATGAGGTTACAAATCATAAGAAGGAATTGCATTTCAATTTAGCCCCTAAGACTTTCAATTTATGAATTGAAGTTTGGATTAGCGTTCAGTCTGGGATTAGGAACACTCAAACGTATTTTGGTCATAAATTTTGCTCTAGTAATCCAAATGAGGTGATTCGTGATTTGGATTAAACTAGAGAAATAGAGCTACAATCTTTATGAAGAAATCGAGTTTCAATCTTGTCATTAAGAATGTCAATTTTTGGATGGAAATAATGTGCTGGAAAATGATTTAGCATTAGACATTCCTTAAATATTTTGAGCATAAATTTTGATGTAGTTCTCCAAATTGGATGATTTTTATGGAATTATAAAATTAAGACAAGGAGGAACAATTATCTAGAAGGAAGTTTAAGCAAATTTCTTCATTTTGATAGTGATAAAAATGTCCTAAAGTAAGCATTCATGAGAACAAAGTTAGGGGCATATTGGGAAGTCCACTTAGAGAGGTAAGTTACAAGGCTTTCAATGGATGGGAAAAATGGTCATTAGCCATTCATTAATGACATGGCAATAAGACAAAAGAGGTGACTATCGTTTTATTTGAGAGGAAGCCCGAAACTTGTGAAAGAAAAGAACAAAAGGAGAAGAGAAAGAAAGGAGGAGAGGAGATCTCGGATGGGTGAAGGGAGGAAGAAAAAAAATGAGTAGGGTTTCGAATTTTTCTTGGGTTTCTAGAGAAATTTGGAGTAGATTCAAGGGGAAAAGAAGGAAGAGGATGAAAGCTTCCTTTGGAGCTAAAAAAATCCGAATTTGGAGAGAAGAAGAGGTAAGAGAAAAGTTTTAAGCTTTGAGTTTTTCTTGAATTTTTAGTTTAGAATCATGGAAAATGATATGTGTTTGTGTATTATAAAGTCAATTTTGATGTTTATGCCTTAGGTTATGTTTAATTTTGGATGAAAATTAATTAGGGTTTATGCCTAATTTTGTGATTGGGGTTTTTGGAAATTATTGACTTAGAATCATGAAAAATATGATGGATTGGTGAAATATGATACCAATTTTGAAGATTTTGTGATTTATGATATTGAATTTGGGTAAATTGGTTTAGGTCAATTTTGGGATTTGGGGATTTTGGCAATTTGTGATTTAGATTATTTGATTATGATTTTGTTTATTATGTGATTGATTGAGGATTTGTAATTGCTATATGAAATCATGTGATTGTGAATACGTCATGTATGATACGATGTGAAAAATAAGGTTTTAAAACCTACCTTCGGGCAATTCGATTTTCGAATATGATTATATGATACGTGGATTTGGTTAGGTCCCTTAAGCTAGAGTCAGTGCACTGGTCTCATTTTTTATAGCTTTCTCTCGGCTACCCGTTAGTGGCATTGGAGCTCCGATCTCGGACTCCCATAAGTCACGGCTACACTGGACTGCTATGCGGGAAAGTGTAGTACGTTTCGTTCATTCCCGCAGTACGTTCCGTTTTGGACCGACCCAAACCGTTTTGATATGTTATGTGTTTTTGGTTTGTGTATATTGTGATGCATTTCATGTTTTGAATTTGACTATGAAATGTGAAAATTTGAGAAATTTTAGAACTACGAAAGTGAGCGTTAAATCATGACATTTTTGAATTTGATGATGATGCTTTGATTTTGAAGAGTTGAAAAGTTTGAAAACGAGCTTTTGAATTTTTCCGACTGAGAAATGTTTATAACTGTCAAACGCCTTGAAAAATGTTTTTGCTTATTATTCGTTTTATAAACATTTTATCCACGAGCTTTGTGCTCACCCCCCTTTCATCCCCATCTCCAGGTATTCGAGTAGGAGATCGGATGAAAGAATGTCAAGATGTGTTGTTCGATTTTGTATCGCTTATGTTTTATGAAATTAGGATTTTTGGCATTGTATATGGCTTGTAAAGCCATTCAAGTTTGTAGTATATCTAATTTCGGGATGTAAGTGAATTATGGATTTGTGTATTAAGATTGAGATATAGATTTGTGTATGGCTATAGTTTGTGCATTATGGTTTCATATGTAATTTGAGTTGAGGTATAAATGTGTTGATGATATGGATGAATTTGATTGATTGCAAATTATTGAAGTACTTTAGAAATAGGATTGCGTTTGTTTATGCTGAATTTCCGGACGGGGTGTCCGATGATACTGGTTATTGTGTGATAATTATAGAAGTGTTTATTTTGCCACGTTGCAGGTTTTAGGATAGTTAGGATGCAACCGTTATGCTACCAAAATTTTGGTAGAAATAATATGAATATATGGGATTTGTGTAATTGTATAAGACGAATAGTATGATTGGAGTTTTTGATTGAGATTATGGAATTGATGAATTCCAATTTGAAAAAGAGTATTGCTTTGTATGAAATTGAGTCAAATGGAAAAAGAAAGAAAAGAAAAAAATTTATACCGGTTTTGAAATGTCTTATGGTTTCCAACTCGAGTAATTTTCAACAATATACTCTTCGGATGTCGGAATGTGATTTTCAGTTTAATCGAACCATTTGTTTGCTTCCGCTTCGATTATTCGATTTGCTTCGATTTGTTCACTTTTGGTTTTCGTCCGTTCATCTGCTTTTGTTTTGGCCCAATACGTATCCAATTTGATTTCGCCTTATGTTTCCGTTATTTCAAAATTCGCTTTCGTTTTGCGATTCGTTTTCGTTTTTGCTATTGGTTTGCATTTTGCTATTTGTGTCGCCTTCGGATTCGAATTATCTGATGTGCATTTGCTTTGTTTTCGACCACTCTCGTTCCGTTCTTCGGTTGGGATCCGGTCTCCAGATCGGGTCCCAACAATGCTACAGGCAATTGCAACAGCAACTTTGTCAGCTTTTAGCGACATTGTTGCTCAAAAGCTCACTGGCATATGAAAACTAGAAATTAGACAACTTCTTCTCAAAGTGGTAAGTCCTTCTTTATCTTACCTTGAACTGAAAATATTCAGAAGTAATTTTGTCTTCAAAGAGCTTCATTACTTCTTTCCTTCAATTACCTAACTAAAATGATAAATAAGGCATAACTTCTTTGGCTCAACTAGGGTTAATCTTATTTGTTGTGTATAACTCATATATACGGGTTGCAATCTTAGAGTCCTTTTGGAAGAATTATGGAGTTTCTGAGAAACTTTTAGGTGAAGATGGCTTGCCACATGATTTTGTGTCAAGGTGAGTGCTTTTTAGAAATACAAAGGTGAAAGAACAAACTTGAATGTGGACATGTTGGTGTAGTGGAGGACTTATTGTTGGGACCCGTTTTCGGAACCCAACTCATAACGAACGAATCGCAGCTTAACTAATATCGCTTCATTTTTTTTTCATTTACACATTGTTCAAAGTAGTTTCAATTTCCAATTTGTATTTCATCAATTCCTCAATCCTTTTAATCCTTCATATTCGATCATATCGCGTTAGCATTCAAAAACATTTTATCATTCGCTCTGATCATATCTCTCTTATCCCAATTTCACTTATTAACAAGTATTTGAATTTCATCAATCCATCTTATGCCATTCATACATAATTTCCATATCATGTCCATACACAAATCCATACATGAAAGCACTTCAATATTTCCAACCCATCACACAAATCTTGGACCTCCCGTCCGAATCCCATCATACACATTTACAATCCTATATCTAAACACTTCCATAATTCTCGGTCATATCTCAAGTCATGATCATAATTCACATTCATAAATACTAACCATATTTCACTTACATAATCCCATCCCATAATCATATACAAATTTTAATGGCCTTACAAGCCATAATACAATCACAATATAAAATCCGAATGCAAATACAAAGATACAAAAATCCCTCTTTTTCGCTCACCAGATCTTCTTCTCATTACCTGTGGATGGTAATGAGGGGGGTGAGCTTACGCTCAATGGGTAACAGTTTATAACAAAACAATAAGCAAAACTCTTGAAATCTTTTTCTTTTCTGGTCTTAGAAAACATTTCTTTGAAATCCGTAAAGCACATTTTTGAAGAAGTTCTTTTCTTGCTGTAATCAAAATCACATTTTACAAATCGTATACGTCTTAGGCTTTCAGCCACAAATCCATAGGTCACAAGACATGAATGCATCAACTTGGCAATTCACGTAAGCAATGCACACACAAATGGCTAGAGAGTTCCATAAACACGACGGAAACCGAAGTTTACCGTAATCACGACGAGTCCATTTTTCGGATCTCGTAAGCCACAAGCGGGCAGCCGGGAGAAGGCTATCACATTATTTTTGTCTACGTGCACGAGACTATCACAACGTTACTCTCTTGCCCACACAAAAGCACATATAATGCTCAAATCAATTTATCAAATGCTCTTTTCCGAATATACATGACCATGAAGTCTTTCCAGCATAACACAATGTATTTTTGCAATTCATCAAAATTTCATGTATCGAATCAAAAATGATTTTTCAAATCATTTATGCAATGATGCAACAATTATGATGCAATTTAAGTCAGAAAATCTCTTTGTTTAAAGAAAGCGGTAATGGCTTATAAATTCTATTATAAACGGATACCCACCTCGAATCCATGCTAGAACTTGTCCAAAGCTCTAATTTCTCCAAGCTTCTTTCTTTAGCCCACTTTGAAATTTCCTAGACCGAAATCATCCAAATTCATCATCATAAATACCATAACCCTCAAAATTTACTATAGGAAACCCAATTCCAACATATTTCCAAGCTATCTAATGCATCAATTTACAAAAGCCCCAATTTCCAAAATTGGGCATAAACCCTAACTCACATTAATCCAAAATTAAACCACCATCTTAGCATAGACATCACAACTAATTTCATAATCCACAAAACCATAATATTTTCCATGATTTTACACCAAAAATATTAAGAAAAGCTTGAAGCTTGAAAATCGGCTTTTACCTCACTCTTCACCATTTTCGGATTTTCTTAGCTCATCCTAGAGCTCTCTTCATCCTTCATCTTTTCCCTCTTGGAGCATGTTGAAATCCTCCTGGAAAGCTCACAAAATCGAACCCTAGCTGCTGTCCTTTCTTTTCTCCTTCCACCAAACCCACTCTTCTCTTTTCTCTCTTCTTTCTTTCTTTCTTTTGTTTCTCTTTATTCTGTTTCTCTAACTCTCACGACCACAGCCTGCTTCTCCTCTATTTATACTACATCCACATGCCATGTCATTTAATGAATGAGGAAAGACTCTCATGCCCCTCCTTATAAGCCTACTAACTTAACTCTTTAAGTGTTCTTCCAAAATTGCCCTTAAAAGTTGATATCTTGGCTCCAAATTCTGATCAGGTAAATAAAGGAATTTTACAAAAATTTCTTCTTCATAATGTTCTCCTCGATCATACGAATCCAACGCAACAAACCACGCTCAATTCGGATCTAAAACGAAGAAGTTATGGCCAAAATACTATCGGACTGCATAAAAATCGAGACTGCATTAATCGCACTGAGTTTCATTCCAATATCCGACAGTCTTAGAGGCTCCATCTTGATCGGGTTCTTCATCAAAGTTGTAGCGTTATTACTTTAGTTTAATCTCCAATTTGAATCACCTCAATACGAGCTCTGTAGCTTCATATATCCTCAAAATACTGATCTGTGTGCGATTGTTTTCCTTCCATCCGCTTCGCTTGTTCATCATCGATTTTCTATCGCCTGATTCTGTTCATCGTCTGATTTTCTATCGTCTGATTTACTGTTCATCGTCTGATTTCCTTCGTCTGACTTTTCCATCAGCTGATTTTGCATCAGCTGATTTTTGAATCACTGATTTCCATCACTGATTTTTACATCGGTGATTTTCATCACCGATTTTTCCTCAAACTTCAAACGCTTATAACTTTTAACTCCGAACTCCAAATTGGACAAAATTGATATCTATTTCATAGAAAAAGACTGATCTACAATGTTCATGAAGAACTTAAATCCAAATTCAGTCTCTAAAAGGGTCAAATGTCTCAATTAATCTTTCGTCGATTTTTGCATCTTCCGGTTTTCCTATCGGTGGTTTTCTATCACCTGGTTTTCTATCCAAGACATGTCCACTTATATAGATCATATCTTTTGACTCCGATATCCAAATTGGGCAAACTTGGTATCTATCTCATAGAGAAAGAGATCTACAACTTTCAAGAAGGAAATTTTGTCTAAATCTATCGATATCAAGTCCATATCGTCTGCTTTTGTTTCAGCTGGTTTTTCTATCAGCTGGTTTTTCCATCATCTGATTTCTATCAGACATGTTTTGGCGCAAATGCCATAACTTTCTCTATAGGTGTCGAAATGACTTCATTCTTGGACGGTTAGAAAGTAGACATCTAGATCTATAACTCTCATGAAGACTACAAAGGCTGATTCTATCTCCTACATTCTGTAGCGTCCACTTTTCCTATCAGCTGGTTTTGCTACAGACATCATCTGGTTTTTGCTTCATGATTGCATCGTCGGTTTTGCTTCGATGCATCGCCTAGTTTTCAATCACCTAAATAACATCAAAACTTCAATCTATCATAACTTCTAGCCCGATATCGAAAATTCATAAAACTTTATGGCTACCGAAAGCCCTCAACAAGCACTACATGTTCATGAATATCATTTTATCAAATTTCACTTAAATCAAAAGTCAACTATTCATCCCCAAAAGTCAAACTTTCATAATTCTTCATATTTTCACACCTTCACTAATTCTTCCAATTCTCACTCTTTCAATCTTTATTTCCTACCTTTCAACTTCCATTTCAATCATCTTAATCAACTCATTCATTTTAACTTTCATTAACTCATAATATTCACTCGACATTTCATAACATATACATATCTCTTTAAAGCCTCAAAGTCATCAAGACCAATCCATTCTTTCCATCTTGATTTCACATTTTTCCTCACTACCACAATACTCTTCGTCCAATCTACTTCAAGCACGATTCAATCTTCACAACTTAATCTATAACATAATACATATACAAAATACTCATTCTTTCCATACTTAAATCCTCCATATACAATTCATTCAACACATTCTTATGACAAACATTAAGCCATTTCTCAAATATCATCCATAAGCCACAAAATACATACTTTTAGAATAAATTTTGAAAGCAACCACATATCACACAAAGTTCATTCACAAAGTTCATATACACAACTTATGGCACATTTTCAAATCAATGCAAGGTCATACTTGAACAAGCATTGGCAGAACACAATAAAAGGTTCTTTACAAAGCTTTAGTGGGCATTTCTAGCCCCAATAAATCGAAGTCTCAAAATTTGCAATTTCAAAGAAGTTACATAAATAGTAACTATACAAACTTACTTTTTCAATTATAAAGATGTTATCCATAATACAACATATACAAAAACCCATTTCACGCTTTAACCCCCAAATATCATTTAAAATTTCTCCAATTCACATTACCCAAATAAACATTTAACATCACTAATTTCTCATTTAATAATTCTGACATCCAATTAAAGTCCGGGGCCCAACACTTATTGTAATCATGTTTAAGTTAGGTTGAGTTTAATAACATCATAGAGTTATAGTTTACAATTAACTAATATTTCACTACATTACATTATGAACCCTTCCATCCTTCCCAAACAACTTTTTACTATATTACATTCCATTCCATTATAAACAATTCCATTCCCTTCCAGTCTATTACATTCCGTTATATTAAATAACATTCAACCAAACAGGGCCTAAAGAACAAGAAGATGGAATCCCTTTTTTTTCACTACTATGTAGCTTTGGGTTCGCCATCTCTATTATGATTTTCCTACCTTCAAAAGAGAAGGTTCATCCTTTTTTGCCCGATTGTAGGCGAGGAGGAATTCGAACTCCCAACACTATAGTTCGTAGCCACGTGCTCTAACATAGCATATGGTCACTGTCTTTGTCAGTGGAGACAAATAATAAAATACAAAAATCCTGTGTCTCGCAATGTTTAGTTGCTAACCCAACTTATTTTTGTTCTGACTCTGAATAACAAAAACATAAATTTTTTGTTCCTTCCAAAATCGATGGACAAAATTTCTTGTCTCTGTCTCCAAAACAAAACACATAAGCAACTTTTAGAAAAACCCCTCCCCCACGACGCATAAACAACTCCTCTCTCGCAATGTTCCTTCTTTCCTCTAGTTCATCTCGGCATTTAAAGGTAAGTTTTTTTCTGATCATTTTCTCTCCTTCTTTGCCTCTCGTTTTGTTGTCCTTATTTGATTCCTTATTTGTTTACTTGATTGCTTTTGCTCTCTGGCTTTGTTTTAAGAGTCTACGAGTATGAGAAAGTGGTTTACGTACATTAGGGGTCCTGAGCCTCAATCTCTCTGAGTTTATGAGTGATGGGTTTACGTACATTAGAGGTCCTGAGCATCAATCTCTATATGTTTATTCATTTTCTATTCCCATATCTCTCTCTTTCTGGGGTTGTTTGCATTTGGGGGTGGCTCCTTTCAGGAACTAGAGTTCAATTTTGTTTAGTTCATCTTGCTCTATCGATTTGGATTGAAGGTTTGTGATCCTTCTTTATTTGAGACTTGTGTTGGTATTGGAAATGCATGAAGCTCCGCAGATCATCTGCTTTCAAATGTCAAAATAGGAAATAAAAGTTTTATTAGATCTAACGATGGTGCTTAAATTTTCCTCAGCTATTTCTCTTTATTAATTCTAGAATCTATGATGAAAAACCATTGAAGATTCTATCTTTTCCATTTCCATAAAAGAAACAACTGACTTGGGAAGCTGTGGGAGATAAAATTGCTTGATTTGTTTTGTTAATTATTATATGGAAAATTGTTCGTTCTCAGGAACTTTATTTTAGATTAATTTTGGAGATAATTTTTGTCTGCCTCCTAGTTTATGTTCTAAATTTGTAGTCATGAGCTTCAATATAAGAAGTCGATCAATGAACTCTTATCTGGAGTCTGGTTTTTTGCATTGTATCGACACATGCATGCCCTTAAACACGCTTTTAACACCAAATTTTTGGTTACTAACAATGTTTATTTTTATGTTCTTCTCTTGCTCTCTCTCTCTCTCTCTCTCTCAACAGACATTGCTTGAAAAGAAGACTCATTTAACTCAATTATGACTTTTGAAACTTAAATTCCTTGATAAATGGATTTCTATTGCTCTTTTTATGAACTTTACCACTCTATAACTACTATTGATAGACGGTTTAACTATGCTACAGGCGATTACAACATCAACTTTGTCAGCTTTTAGCAACATTGTTGCTCAAAAGCTCACTGACATATGGAAACTTGAAATTAGACGACTTCTTCTCAAAGTGGTAAGTCCTTTTTTATCTTACCATGAACTGAAAATATTCATAAGTAATTTTGTCTTCAAAGAGCTTCATTACTTCTTTCCTTCAATTACCTAACTAAAATGATAAATATGGCATAACTTCTTTGGCTCAACTAGGGTTAATCTTATTTGTTGTGTATAACTCATATATACGGGTTGCAATCTTAGAGTCCTTTTGGAAGAATTTTGGAGTTTCTTAGAAACTTTTAGGTGAAGATGGCTTGCCACATAATTGTGTGTCAGGTGAGTGCTTTTTAGGAATACAAAGGTGAAAGCACAAACTTAAATGTGGACATGTTGGTGTAAAGGAGGACTTATTGTAATCATGTTTAAGTTAGGTTGAGTTTAATAGCATCATAGAGTTATAGTTTACAATTAACTAATATTCACTACATTACCTTATGAACCCTTCCATCCTTCCCAAACAACTTTTTACTATATTACATTCCATTCCATTATAAACAATTCCATTCCCTTCCATTCTATTACATTCCGTTATATTAATTAACATTCAACCAAACAGGGCCTAAAGAACAAGATGATGGAATCCCTTTTTTTTCACTACTATGTAGCTTTGGGTTCGCCATCTCTATTATGATTTTCCTACCTTCAAAAGAGAAGGTTCATCCGATTGTAGGCGAGGAGGAATTCGAACTCCCAACACTATAGTTCGTAGCCACGTCCTCTAACATAGCATACGGTCACTGTCTTTGTCGGTGGAGACAAATAACAAAATACAAAAATCCTGTGTCTCGCAATGTTTAGTTGCTAACCCAACTTATTTTTGTTTTGACTCTGAATAACAAAAACATAAATTTTTTGTTCCTTCCAAAATCGAAGGACAAAATTTCTTGTCTCTGTCTCCAAAACAAAGCACATAAGCAACTTTTAGAAATGCCCCTCCCCCACGACGCATAAACAACTCCTCTCTCGCAACGTTCCTTCTTTCCTCTGGTTCATCTCAGCATTCAAAGGTAAGTTTTTTTCTGATCATTTTCTCTCCTTCTTTGCCTCTCGTTTTGCTGTCCTATTTGATTCCTTATGCATTTACTTGATTGCTTTTGCTCTCTGGCTTTGTTTTAAGAGTCTACGAGTATGAGAAAGTGGTTTACGTACATTAGGGGTCCTGAGCCTCAATCTCTCTGAGTTTGTGAGTGATGGGTTTACATATATTAGAGGTCCTGAGCGTCAATCTCTACGTGTCTATTCATTTTCTATTCCCATATCTCTCTCTTTCTGGGGTTGTTTGCATTTGGGGGTGGCTCCTTTCAGGTACTGGAGTTCAATTTTGTTTAGTTCATCTTGCTCTATCGGTTTGGATTGAAGGTTTGTGATCCTTCTTTATTTGAGACTTATGTTGGTATTGGAAATGCATGAAGCTCCGCAGATCATTTGCTTTCAAATATCAAAATAGGAAATAAAAGTTTTATTAGATCTAACGGTGGCGCTTAAATTTTCCTCAGTTATTTCTCTTTATTAATTCTAGAATCTATGATGAAAAACCATTGAAGATTCTATCTTTTCCATTTCCATAAAAGAAACAACTGACTTGGGAAGCTATGGGGGATAAAATTGCTTGATTTGTTTTGTTAATTATTATATGGAAAATTGTTCGTTCTCAGGAACTTTATTTTAGATTACTTTTGAGGATAATTTTTTTCTGCCTCCTAGTTTATACTCTAAATTTGTAGTCATGAGCTTCAATATAAGAAGTGAATCAATGAAACTCTTATCCGGAGTCTGGTTTTTTGCATTGCATCGACACATGCATGCCCCTAAACACGCTTTTAACACCAAAGTTTTGGTTACTAACAATGTTTATTTTTATGTTCTTCTCTTGCTCTCTCTCTCTCTCTCAATAGACATTGCTCGAAAAGAAGACTCATTTAACTCAATTATGACTTTTGAAACTTAAATTCCTTGATAAATGGATTTATGTTGCTCTTTTTACGAACTTTACTACTCTATAACTACTATTGATAGACGGTTTAACTATGCTATAGGCGATTACAACATCAACTTTGTCAGCTTTTAGCGACATTGTTGCTCAAAAGCTCACTGGCATATGAAAACTTGAAATTTGACGACTTCTTCTCAAAGTGGTAAGTCCTTCTTTATCTTACCTTGAACTGAAAATATTCAGAAGTAATTTTGTCTTCAAAGAGCTTCATTACTTCTTTCCGTCAATTACCTAACTAAAATGATAAATAAGGCATAACTTTTTTGGCACAACTAGGGTTAATCTTATTTGTTGTGTATAACTCATATATAGGGGTTGCAATCTTAGAGTCCTTTTGGAAGAATTATGGAGTTTCTTAGAAACTTTTAGGTGAAGATGGCTTGCCACATGATTATATGTCAAGGTGAGTGCTTTTTAGGAATACAAAGGTGAAAGCACAAACTTGAATGTGGACATGTTGGTGTAGCGGAGGACTTATTGTAATCATGTTTAAGTTAGGTTGAGTTTAATAGCATCATAGAGCTATAGTTTACAATTAACTAATATTTCACTACATTAGATTATGAATCCTTCCATCCTTCCCAAAAAACTTTTTACTGTATTACATTCCATTTCATTATAAACAATTCCATTCCATTCCATTCTATTACATTCCGTTATATTAATTAACACTGAACCAAACAGGGCCTAAAGAACAAGAAGACGGAATCCCTTTTTTTTCACTACTTTGTAGCTTTGGGTTTGCCATCTCTATTATGATTTTCCTACCTTCAAAAGAGATGGTTCATCCTTTTTCGCCCGATTGTAGGCGAGGAGGAATTCGAACTCCCAACACTATAGTTCGTAGCCACGTGCTCTAACATAGCATACGGTCACTGTCTTTGTCGGTGGAGACTGTAGGAAAGTCTCGGTGTTTACATCACATGTACACGGTGCGGAAAAACAAAATTTTTTATTCCGGGACCTTCCCGAAAGTCAGGATCCATGTGACTATATAACTATGTCAAACCATAACGACCAAAAGAGACCGTCTCTAACAGTATCCACGCAGATATCGGAGAACCTAACCGGGATAAACCCTTTGACCCGAGAATAGCTAGAATAAAGTAAAGACTGCTAGATCTTACCTTTATTCTTGGAGAGCTTGGTGTAAACGATGAAGAAAGATGAAGCTTGGAGAAGAAGAGAGCTTGAAGATCGTTGGTGAAGAGAAGAGCTTAGGATTTTCTCCAAACCCTTTCTACCTCCTTTTTCATTCTACCAAAACCAACGAAAATCTTCATCTCTATCTTTCATTGTTTTTGTCTTCTAGTCATTTAATGTCATTAAATGTAACTTTTGAACAAGGAAAAAAGAAGCTTCTAATGCTCCTTCTCATCTTTCCACGTAAACACATATATATATACATATATTAATTAATTCTTTAATTAATTAATAAGATATATATATGTATATAAATGTTGAAGTGGTCCACCACACTGGATCACCCTCTACTGTCCCGGTATGGAAAAAACACCGATGACCTGTTTCAGCAATATCGATGTCGCGATCTCATCGGGACATATCTCGATCTCATCGGGATCCATTTAATCTTATTGCTCTCCATTTATTGGATCTCTGTCTAAAACTATTTTACGAATTCTCCGAGTCACTCTTATGCGTGTGACCCATTAGGTTCCCGGTTATGTTGGCCACTTAGATTAACACTTAATCTGAGCAAGTCATGAGCGGTATCTAGCAACACATCATGACCCCCAATTGACAGGAAAGTAATTGGTTTGACAAATGAACCTATATTCATCATGAACCATATCACGAACCTTTCCATAGACAATTACTGTACAATTCGTCCGTTCACCATGCTATACCCCACTTGATTATGAGTATGGACAAAGTGTCAACTCTTACTAGACTGACTACGTCAACTCTAGTCCAAATGATATCAGTTCTTGTCCTGGGAATCATTACTTTTTATGTCACTGAAGACACTCTTCATGACATATTAATTTCGACCAGAGATTTCCAAGTAATGACCCTAACAAGAGGCCATGGGTATCATCTTCTGCTAACACAAAAGTGGTGAATCCTTTATTGGCTACTCAATTACCTTCGAATACCTCAAGCTGTACCCAAGTACCACCCTATGAGCGACCTCTGTAAGGCAACAAGGAATGAAGTTAAAGCACAGAATCAGTATCCAAGATATCCTTGAGTACCTCAAGTCTAAGGATATTTGCACCATTGCTATGATGAGATTGTCACAGACATTAGAATAGGACATCCACGTGATGATCTCATAGCAGGTCATCCAATGTACTTACTACCTCCAGTAAGCATTCACATCTCAACCCTAAACATCCCATATTTACAGTTTCTGAGATCCACTGCTTGATCAAATCAAGGAGCTTGAGATGTGCTAGTCTCTCCGGATTACCAATGTCCAGTTTCAGTAATCCTACGACTAGGGATAATTTAGATACTGACATAATTACACATGATAGGAATCTCAGTAGTATGATCACATCACAATTTCCTTTATGCTATGTCATGTACCATGGACTTCATTAATTTGCTTATAGATCAATATCAATATGAACATCAAATTAATGAAATATGCTTTTCTTTATTTATTCATAAAGTATGTACACAACTTTGTACAAAACGCACTAAAGGCGATTGCCTTTAGGGCACTACTCTAACAAAATCTCTCACTTGACCTAAAGCCAATCGCCTTGATATCTAATACCATAGGCGAGTACATAAGAATCAAAACACTTTTGTGATAATGGCTTCGTCAACAGATCAACAATATTTTGCTCGGTGGGAATTCTCTTTATCTGGACATCACCTTATCCAATGATCTCCCTAATCAGATGATATCTGCGGAGTACGTGTTTGGATCGTTGATGAGACCTTGGTTCCTTCGCCTGCGCAATAGCCCCATTGTTGTCACAATACAACTATATGGGCCTATCACAGCTAGGAACCACACCAAGTTCAGTAATGAACTTCTTGATCCAAACTGCTTCCTTTGCTGCATCTGAAGCGGCAATGTACTCTGCCTCGGTTGTTGAATCGACAGTTGTCTCTTGTTTGGAACTCTTCCAACTAACTGCCCCGTCGTTCAGTGTGAATATATAACCTGATTGGGATTTGGAATCATCCTTATCAGATTGAAAACTGACATCTGTATACCCGCTCACTTTGAGATCTCTATCTCCATATATCAAGAAAACATCCTTAGTCCTTCGCAAGTACTTGAGGATATTCTTGACAGCCACCCAGTGACCCTCACCAGGATCCGATTAGTATCTGCTCGTAACACTTAGAGCATATGATACATCGGGTCTCGTACATAGCATAACATACATGATAGATCCTACTGCAGATGCATACGGGATCTTATTCATACGCATCCTCTCATCTTGTGTCTTAGGACACAGATTTCGAGAGTGTTATCCCATGAGTCACGGGAAGGTACCCTCTCTTGGATTGTTCCATGCTAAACCTCTTTAGCATCTTGTCTATGTACGTTGATTGTGAAAGACAAAGCAACCTTTCTGATCTATCTCTATAAATCTTTATCCCAAGGATATAAGTTGCTTCACCAAGGTCTTTCATGGCAAATTGTTTAGACAACCAAATCTTCACAGATTGCAGCATAGAGACATCGTTTCCTAGTAATAATATGTCATCTACATATAGCATAAGGAATACGATTGCAGTCCCACTAACCTTCTTATACACACAGTATTCATCCGGATTTTGTGAGAAACCAAACTCTTTGATTACCTCATCAAAACGGATATTCCAACTCCTGGATGCTTGTTTCAATCCATAGATGGATTTCTGAAGCTTGCATACCTTTTCGCCATCATAGGAGATGAAGCCCTCAGGTTGTGTCATATACACATCCTCAACTAGATTTCCATTTAGGAAAGCTGTCTTCACATCCATTTGCCATATCTCATAATCATAATGAGTGGCAATGGCTAGGAGTATCCTAATGGATTTAAGCATTGCTACTGGGCTGAAAGTCTCGTCGTAGTCAACTCCTTTTCTTTGACGAAAACCTTTAGCCATAAGCCTTGCTTTATAGGTAATCACATTACCATCCATGTCGGTTTTCTTTTTGAAAACCCATTTACACCCTATGGGTTTTATTCCTTCGGGTGCCTTGATAGGATTGAATTATCTTATATTTTCTCATGTATTTCTATGTAATTTCGATCCTATTTTTAAGATAAAATGCTTAACTGATGTTTAATTTATGTTTACTGCTAGGTTGGATATGCTGGTATATTTTTGAAACAAAAGAGACAAGATTATGAAGCAAATTAGAGCACAAAATTTAACAAGGAAAAGCACAACCTTTTAGAAAATTACAAGTAGAAACGACGGCGCAGCGTTGGTCACAAGCAGCGTGGGGATGCGTTTTGTTCAAAACGCACGGAGAAGCACAAGACGGGGGCGTGAGCAATTAAAAGAGCCAGGAATTGTAGCATTAAATCGTCCAATCACACACAACAATGATGCAAACAAATGGGCAGAGAAGGAATAAAAAGCAACAGCCAAGAAGCAACGTGGAATAGAAACGTTGCGTAGAGGAGAAACAAAGCAAGAGGAACGACGCCGTTAGAAGGCAACCAAGAGAGTAGCATGCTATGGTGAGCATAAACACAGACGTTTGGCAATGGAAACGTGGACATAAATTAGGAGGGTAGCGTGGAATCAAGTGAAACGCATGCAATAGGCGTGTTCCACTTTGCAAGCAGCGCAGAGGAGATGGTCGTTTGCAAAGGAATTAAAAAGGTTGTGACCCTTAATTGTCACGTCAATCAGCTACAGTGGAGGATGCTGTGCGTTTAGACAAGAGGAGGCAAGGAGACACAGCAAAAACGACACAGCAACGTCAAGCACAAAGAGAAGAGCAAAACGCAAACCATGCGTTTTCAAAAATGCAGACGTTTCATGCAAATGTTTTGCATGAAACGCAGCGTGGAATAGTGGAACGCAAGACATTGAAACGTAAGTGACGGAAAACAACGTGAAGGGTTTTAAAAGTGAGGCAATGTTTAATTGTCTTGGGAATTTTTGCACAGTAGCAGCAGCAAGAGGAATAAAACGCAGAGGAGAAAATCGCACAGCAGGCACAAGAGAGGATAGCTGAAGATTTTAGTTGATGTGTAAACTTTATTGGTCACATCATCAACACTAAAGAAGAGCTTGCTTACAAGATAGGGGTCAAAGCAATTTGTCAGGAAATATCCATGAAGAGCTAAATGTCCCAACGCCGGTTTGGAGGTAATATCGACGCCGACGACCCGGGTTAAGTATTACTTTTAATTATTTTGTTGTTTCTTTCTCTCATTAGAAATTGTTTGTGTTATCCGATTTTGACTGATTTGGGTTTTATGTGTGGATAATCAGATTTTCGTTATTATTCAGTTATTTGTGTATGAACCTATTGGATTTTGTGAATCAATGATTTTAATGCATTCATTGAATCGTTAATTTCAAACCCATTGTTAGAATTTCGATGTAATCCGTAATTGTTACGTTGAAATTCATTTGTAGCAACTAATGATTCGTAATCATTAGGGATAACATGACCTAGGTTAAATAACCCGAGCGTATGAGGTTGTTGCCTTGATTGATCGGTTTTCCTAATTCGTAATGCTACTGCCTAATTAAATCTAGAGATCGTATCCTCGGTTATTAGGTGGTTAGGTTTAATCAACGATTGTATCTTGATTAAACAAAACCTAAGGGAAAACTCGGGTTAATTTTTAATCCACGATTAATAATTTCTAGGAGAGGTTAAAGAACAACAAATTAATAAAATTTGCTTAGCCAGGGTGTAGGCCGAGATTGAACCGAAGAACCGGATCCCTACCGAATTCCCCACATTTGTCATTTTATTGCATATTTTCTTTAATTTGTTTTTATTAGTTAGTTTTATTTTATTTTCATCTTTAAAAATCCAAAACCCCCCTTTTTCATAAACACTGATTATCTTCTTTTCATAAACTTTACACACACTCTCTGTGGGATCGACCTAGACTTGCCACTGCTACAGTAGTAGTCTAGTTAATTAATTTTGACTAGCGTTATGACGCGCGGTCAAATTTTGGCGTCGTTGCCGGGGAGTGTGGTGTTTTAGTTTTTGTTTGTGATTTAATTGGTGTTTTGTATATATTTGTTTGTGATTAATTTCTTTTCTGTTATTTGTTGATCTTTTCATTTTCTTATTTTATGTTTGAAAAAAACAAAAAAAAATTTGTTATGGACGGAAGTAATTTCTTTTATAATTCATATTCTCATTCCTATGACAATGTTTGGACTGATCAACCTAACTTTTGTTATGGATGGGATAATCAGCAGAATTACTTCTATGATAGTTTGCAGGACACACAGCAATTCTCGTACAGACCAGAAGCTTACTATCACAACTCCGGTCCATCTCTGGAAGAGTTGATGTTGCCATTGCAGGATAATACTTTACACTTCCAGAAGAATGGAGGACAATTTTCAGAAAACACTTGGTCCCAAAATCCGGAGAGCCAATTTGATTCAGGTGCATCTTTAGAAGAAATTCTTACCAAACTTATTGCTTCCAACTTGCAATTGCACCAGGATTTTCAGGAAATGAAAGCAAGCCAACAGGAAATGACAGCAAGCCAACAGGAAATGACGGCAAGCCAACAGAGGATGGCAAACCTAAGCCAACAGAGGATGGAAAACCTAATGGGTCAGATGGCAATAAGCCTTGATCACCTAGAATCGCAACGAGAAGAGGCACAGACGTATCAACCCGAGACGTATCCAATTGAAGTCCATCGGGAAAATTTGAAAAGTGATGAGGAGCTTGAGAATTTTGAGGTCAACCCTCAATGAATTTTTTGTGTCGAAGAAGTGGAGAAGGAGCTCGAAGCCACAAAGGACATATCTTTTAGCTCGGAGGTAAGTACTGAGTCCATAATTATTTTTGAAACTAACTCTTTACCTTTACATTACAGATTTGAGGAATTGAATGATGAAGAAAAAGGTGAAGAAACGTTCGAAATATTTCCAGATTGTATGGACTCAGTCAAAATTGAGAATCTGAGGATAGGGAAGGCACCGAGTAAGGATAATGACCAACTAAGATCCTATTCGGAATTACCTCACGTGGAGGAACCGCATGTGACGCCTGAAGATCACAATTTTGTGACGTGAGGAGAAGAAGGAGTCGAGCCAGCGACCCTAAACAAAGGCACTTCTTGGGAGGCAACCCAAGGGAAGTAAATTTCTTTTCCTTTACATTCTCGCATTACTTTTTATTTGCATGTGTGTTTTTGAATTTGTTTGTGTTACTTGTTTTTCAATTTTCAATCAAAATGAGAGAAAGAATAAAACAAATGAAACAAACATTTTCTCATTTTCCTAGGATTATATAATCATGATTAGAGTGTGGATTGACTAGAGAATTTCATAGCAACTTTAGCATGTACTTTTGCTCTTGTGTTTGGTCAATATGCGTTATCTTTGGAAGAGTAGTGACTAATGGTAGACAAAGCCGATGAGATTTTGAGTCTTAATTGACTGACACATCCATATCAGTCTCATTGCCTTTTGATAATGTGTGACCTTCATGACATGTACATCTTGATTTTGCGTTGAATTTCTATTCAAGACCACATTTTTATCGCATGCATTAACATGAATATGATTAGGCATTCTTTGTTTTTCATAAGCTACATTGGCCAAATGATCTACCCTATTGACATGAATTTTCCTTGATAAACCCCTTTGAGCTTTAACCTTTCTTTTTGTATAAACTACATTTTATGCTTTTAAACTTAACCAAATGTCCTACCCAAGTCATAAAGCTAGTGGAACATTTGTGATTGTTGAGTTTGTGGATATACAAAATTCTAAGTGTGGGGGTGTATATATGTGAGAGTTGGTTATAATCTTGGGATGTTATTTTATGTCTTATCATTGAGATTCCCATGTTGATGTAATTTATTTTAATTTTTACAAGAAAAAAATGAAAAAAAGAGAAAGAAAAGAAATTGAAAAAAAATGAAAAAAAATATTGAAAATAATTATCAAGGAAGAATTGCATATGTGTTTAAAAGTTGTTTATGATTCATGCATCTTCCTAGAGTTGTAATGATTGCGTTATTTGAGAATGTTGAATATGAGGTTGAGGTTTCTTTGAAAGGTTCACTCTTGTTATTTCATTGAGATAAATTGTATAAGTGATTCCTTTGGATTGATATATGTTTGATGTGGTTTGTGTGTGAGAGTTGAATGGGGTTGTGAAATGTAATTGTTGCATTCGTCATAACTGACGGTACCCAGTTTTTGATTGAGTGTTACTTTTGTTTCACTAGCTTTGATGACTTTCATGTTACTTAACCCAAATATACCTCACCTTACCCTTGCCCACATTACAACCTTGAAAAGTCCTTTGATTCATGATTTTGCATGTGAACATTAGTGGTGGAGAAATGAAATGATATGCAAAGTTGTGGATTGTAATATTCATGAATGGTATTGAGTGTACCCATTGATATATTTTAATTAAACACATGTTTTAGTCTACCATTAAATTGCTCAGTTTTTGAAGATATTGAATGCTGATTGATCATGAGTAAAAGCTTAGAATGTTGATTTCTTGCTATGATGTTTGAAAGTTATTCATCTTTGCTTATGATTATATTGTCTTGGCAAAATGTGGGAATTGAGTAAATGTTTTGGGTCATGAGCTTAATTTTGATGTTTTGCCCGAGGACGGTCAAAAGCTAAGTGTGGGGGTATTTGATAGGATTGAATTATCTTATATTTTCTCATGTATTTCTATGTAATTTCAATCCTATTTTTAAGATAAAATGCTTAACTGATGTTTACTTTATGTTTACTGCTAGGTTGGATATGCTGGTATATTTTTGAAACAAAAGAGACAAGATTATGAAGCAAATTAGAGCACAAAATTTAACAAGGAAAAGCACAACCTTTTAGCAAATTACAAGTAGAAACGACGGCGCAGCGTTGGTCACAAGCAGCGTGAGGATGCGTTTTGTTCAAAACGCACGGAGAAGCACAAGACGGGGGCATGAGCAATTAAAAGAGCTAGGAATTATAGCATTAAATCATCCAATCAAGCACAACAATGACGCAAACAAATGGGCAGAGAAGGAATAAAAAGCAACAGCCAAGAAGCAACGTGGAATAGAAACGCTGCGTAGAGGAGAAACAAAGCAAGAGGAACGACGCCGTTGGAAGGCAGCCAAGGGAGTAGCATGCTATGGTGAGCATAAACGCAGACGTTTGGCAATGGAAACGTGGACAGAAATTAGGAGGGCAACGTGGAATCAAGTGAAACGCATGCAACAGGCGTGTTCCACTTTGCAAGCAGCGCAGAGGAGATGGTCGTTTGCAAAGGAATTAAAAGGGTTGTGACCCTTAATTGTCACGTCAATCAGCTACAGTGGAGGATGTTGTGCGTTTAGACAAGAGGAGGCAAGGAGCCACAGAAAAAACGACACAGCAACGTCAAGTACAAAGAGAAGAGCAAAACGCAAACCATGCGTTTTCAAAAACGCAGACGTTTCATGCAAATGTTTTGCATGAAACGCAGTGTGGAATAGTGGAACGCAAGACGCTGAAACGTAAGTGACGGAAAACAGCGTGAAGGGTTTTAAAAGTGAGGCAATGTTTAATTGTCTTAGGAATTTTTGCACAGTAGCGGCAGCAAGAGGAATAAAACGCAGAGGAGAAAATCGCACAACAGGCACAAGAGAGGATAGCAGAAGATTTTAGTTGATGTGTAAACTTTATTGGTCACATCATCAACACTAAAGAAGAGCTTGCTTACAAGATGGGGGTCGAAGCAATTTGTTAGGAAATATCCATGAAGAGCTAAATGTCTCGACGCCAGTTTGGAGGTAATATCGACGCCGACGACCCAGGTTAAGTATTACTTTTAATTATTTTGTTGTTTCTTTCTCTCATTAGAAATTGTTTGTGTTATCCGATTTTGACTGATTTGGGTTTTATGTATGGATAATCAGATTTTCGTTATTATTCGGTTATTTGTGTATGAACCTATTGGGTTTTGTGAATCGATGATTTTAATGCATTCATTGAATCGTTAATTTCAAACCCATTGTTAGAATTTCGATGTAATCCGTAATTGTTACGTTGAAATTTATTTGTAGCGACTAATGATTCGTAATCATTAGGGATAACATGACCTAGGTTAAATAACCTGAGCGTATGAGGTTGTTGCCTTGATTGATCAGTTTCCCTAATTCGTAATGCTACTGCCTGATGAAATCTAGAGATCGTATCCTAGGTTATTAGGTAGTTAAGTTTAATCAACGATCGTATCTTGATTAAACAAAACCTAAGGGAAAACTCGGGTTAATTTTTAATCCACGATTAATAATTTCTAGGAGAGGTTAGAGAACAACAAATTAATAAAATTTGCTTAGCCAGGGTGTAGGCCGAGATTGAACCGAAGAACCGGATCCCTACCGAATTCCCCACATTTGTCATTTTATTGCATGTTTTCTTTAATTTGTTTTTATTAGTTAGTTTTATTTTATTTTCATCTTTAAAAATCCAAAACCCCTCTTTTTCATAAACACTGATTAATTTCTTTTCATAAACTTTACACACACTCTCTGTGGGATCGACCTAGACTTGCCACTGCTACAGTAGTAGTCTAGTTATTTTAATTTTGATTAGTGTTACGACGTGCGGTCATGCCTCAACCAAAGTCCATACTTGGTTTTCATACATGGAATCCATTTCAGCCTGCATGGCATGAAGCCATTTCTCAGACTCTGAACTCTTCAAAACCTCTTCATAGGTGATAGGCTCATCATCTTCTATGAGCAATACGTCATTCTGTTCATTCACGAGAAATCCATATCTCTCGAGAATGGCGTATCCTACATGACCTACGAACTTCATGTGTTGTAGAAAGTTGAACTGTTACTTCATCTGTATGAGTCACAGTTTCAGGTTCAGGCAGTTGATCTGCGTTTGTTCAAGCATCTTGAACTTCTTCAAGTTCAATTTTGCTCCCACTGTCTTCTTGTAAAAGAAACTCTTTCTTTAAAAAGACAGCATGCTTTGAAACAAACACCTTTTGTTCTTCAGCAAGGTAGAATTGATATCCCCTTGTTTCTTTAGGATATCCTACAAACAAACACTTGTCAGACTTTGCATCAAGTTTATCTGACTGTATCCGCTTCACATAAGCAGGACAACCCCAAACTTTCAAATGAGTAAGATAGGGTCTTTTGTTAGTCCACATCTCATATGGAGTAACATCAACTGTCTTTGATGGAACTCTGTTTAGCAAGTAAACAGCTGTCTCGAGTGCATACCGCCAAAAAGATTTTGGTAATTTTGCAAAGTCCATCATCGATCGTACCATGTCTAACAAGGTTCGATTTCTCCTTTCAGCCACACCATTATGCTGTGGTGTGTAAGGAGGAGTCCATTGAGATAAAATCCCATTATCTTTGAGATAATCTAAAAACTATTGGTCTAAGTATTCCCCACCACGATCGGATCGTAATGTCTTGATACTTTTCCCAAGTTGGTTTTCTACTTCATTTCTGAATTGTTTGAACTTTTCAAATGCTTGATTTGTATCTCATCGACATCTGGTACCCATATCGAGAATAATCATCGATAAAGGTAATGAAGTAAAGATAACCACTTCTAGCATAGATGGACATCAGACCACATACATCTGAATGTATTAGGTCTAATAATCCAGTCGCTCGTTCACCCTTTCCCTTAAAGGGTAACTTAGTCATCTTCCCTAATAAACAAGATTCACATGTGTCATATGATTCATAATCAAATGACCCTAAACTACCACTCTTACGGAGCTTAGCTATGCGTCTTTCATTTATATGGCCAAGGCGACAATGCCATAAGTAAGTTGATTTTAAATTATCTCGTTTATGTCTTTTCGTGTTATTGACATTCATAATTGGATGTGACATATCTAATATGTAAATTCCATTGCATAATGTACCAGTACCATAAAGCATTCCATTCAAACTAATAGAAAACCATTGTTACTAAAAGTCAAATGGAAACCAAATTTATTTAAACAAGAAATGAAAATATGTTCTTTGTTAAAACAGTACAAAATAACATTCATCCAATTTAATTACAAGCCCACCGGGAGTGACAAAAATAAGTGCCTACGGCTAATGCAAAGAACTCTTGCTCCATTTCCTACACGCAGATCTAGTTCTCCTTCATGAGCATCTCATCGTCCCCGAGACCTGCATATCATTGCATATGTGTGAGCCACAACGGTATCTAATACCCATATGTTATGGTCGAAAGCAGATTAACCTCAATGACAAACATACTTGAAGGAGCTGAGGCATCTGATGCCTTCTTCTGCTTCAATTCTTCCAGATAGACTTTACAGTTTTGCTTCCAATGGTCAGTCTTTTCTGATGGAAGCAAGTTCCTTTAGTGCGATTTCTTTGGTTTTTTTGGCTGCACTTCCTTTTGGTTTCTTAGACCTTTTCTTCTTCAGTTTCTTTTTCTTTGAACCAGAAGAAGTAGAGTCCACCACAAGCACTAGCTTGTTATCCTTCTTGATAACATCAACAGCAAGTGGATCAGGAAGTGGAACATCTAGAACATAGCCTAGTTCCTCAGATCTGAGAACAATTCTCAAATTTTTCAGCCAATCGAGAAAATTAGGTCCAGCTAATTTATTAGAGTCCATAAGTGAGCACAAATTCACAGTAGAAGACATCCTCAACAAACCTAAAGGGAAAGAGAGAAAGAATGTTATATTAGAATTACATGCATGATCATAAGGACTTGCATGACATGCATATGGCTCCCACTAGTTTCAAAGAATCTATAACCCTCACTACAAATCCAAGAAACATTATGACAAAAAGTCTTAGTGGGTCGATATCCGACATTACTAAAATGACCTTGGGTTTACCCAACAAGCCACCTTAGGTCAATCGGTAGGTATCAGTCATACCAATTGCATCATAGATAGCCGACATTACTAAAATGACCTTGGGTTTACCCAACAAGCCACCTTAGATCAATTGGCAGGTATCGGTCATACCAGTTACATCACAGGTACAATTATCGACTAGTGCTATCAACTCGTGATGTATGCACACACATTGGGTTATCAACTCTTGATGCGCGTACATCTGATGTACACTACCTAATTTCGCCTCTGTCTACGTTAACCTTGAGTTTACTCAACAAATCAACGCTTCTAGTGAAAACCGACCCAGTAATCCGAAAATCTTATTTTCATGGTTCGAACATATCCGTATAGAGTGAGCTTGGGTTTACCCAACAACTCGAACTCTATAAGAACTTTGGCTCTCTCCATATTAATGGAAGGCGTTAGTTTTCATATTAAGTGTGAAGGATTTCAAGCTCTGGTCTCATCCAAGCTGTAGGATTATAGTCATCATGACTATATGGAATGATTTAGGGCATTTCATCAATCACATTGAATCGATCCCTATAATCATCCATCATCCCACCTAAGCATGTTGTAAGTCGACTTGTGCATGTGTAAGTCGACTTATGCTACTGTGCACGTACAAGTCGACTTATACCATTGTGCAAGTCGACTTATGCTACTGTGTACATACAAGTCGACTTATACCATTGTTCAAGTCGACTTATGTGCACGAGCAAGTCAACTTATGCATGTGTAAGTCGACTTACCTGAGAATACAAGTCGACTTATGCATGTGTAAGTCGACTTATATATGTGGAAATGCTTTCTAATCGGCTAATTTCTCAATCCATGCAGTTCCAATTCACAATACCAAGTGTAATATACTTTACTTTGATGTAATGAAACACTTTCATTGTATCATGCTTACCATGTATAATTATACTATACATGAAAAACTTGAAATTGATGAATACACTATTATTCACTTAGATTTCCAAATAATTTTGCGAATATCAAACTATCATCCTAAGTATCTCTAGGTAGTCTATACTTTATCAAGACTACTTCGGCACTGGTCACAAAATTGGTGACGGCCAAAGAAATCAAGACAAGGAAATATACTAACGAGACGCTAATGAGACACATTTGACATCCAAAAATTTTTGGAAACCCAATTTCAAGAAAATCATTTTGGAAAGCATACAAAATCAATGTAACATATTTTTAATCACATTAAAAATGATCAAAGGCATTGGAATTGAGAAATTCACAATCAATCATTCCAAACAAAAACAGCTCCAGCAACTTTCTCAAAACTGCCAAGCTCTGTCTTTTGCTTGAAAAAATCATTGAAACAATTTCAATAAATTATGAGAAAATTAAAGAGGTTACAACATGTTCACAACATGCTCCATGAATGTTTTCAGGATTTATTTCCAACAAAAACTCAACCAAACTTAGCAACAAAGCCAATATAGAATCTGTGTTCCTCAACACAGTTATTCCCAGCTGCACACAATAAATTCTCAAATAAATAGTAAATCACCTCGAAAACATTTTTCCATCCTCATAGACATTCATAAACATCTTAGAGACATGTCGGTGAAAGAAAATCCAAAAAAATTTTTTCTAAAATTTATTCTCGAATTTATAAGCATGCCTATTCAAGGAATGTGCACAAACACAGCAACTAGAACATTAGGGAATAAATTAGCAAAACCATATCAAATCACATTGATAAATTCTGGTCTTCCACAGACATATTCAAAAACATCTTATGAGCACATATGGGCAAGAAAATTTCGAAAACAATATTTCTATACTGATTTCGAACTTAACACAGTCAACATGCATCATCGTCACAACCAATGGGCAGCTCCAACCTTGTTATGATTTCTTCGTTATATACGACCCAAGTGGCTCTGATACCACTGTAGGAAAATCTCGGTGTGTACATCACATGTACAAGGTGTGGAAAAACAAAAATTTTTATTCCGGGACCTTCCCGAAAGCCAGGATCCATGTGACTATACAACTCTAGTCCAAGTGATATCAGTTCTTGTCCTGGGACTCATTACTTTACATGTCACTGAAGACACTCTTCATGACATATTAACTCCGGCCAGAGATTTCCAAGTAATGACCCTGACAAGAGGCCATGGGTATCATCTTCTGCTATCACAGAAGTGGTGAATCCTTTATTAGTTATTCAATTACCTTCGAATACCTCAAGCTGTATCCAAGTACCACCCTATGAGAGACCTCTGTAAGGCAACAAGGAATGGAGTCAAATCACAGAATCAGTATCCAAGATATCCTTGAGTACCTCAAGTCTAAGGATATTTGCACCATTGCCATGATGAGATTATCACTGACATTGGAATAGGACATCCATGTGATGATCTCATAGCAGGTCATCCAATGTACTTACTACCTCCAGTAAGCATTCACATCTCAACCCTAAACATCCCATATTTACAGTTTCTGAGATCCACTGCTTGATCAAATCAAGGAGCTTGAGATGTGCTAGTCTCTCGGATTCTGATGTCGGTTTGAGAATCCTACGACTAGGGATAATTTAGATACTAACATAATTGCACAAGATAGGAATCTCAGTAGTATGATCACATCACAATTTCCTTCATGCTATGTCATGTACCATGGACTTCATTAATTTGCTTATAGATCAATATCAATATAAACATCAAATTAATGAAATATGTCTTTCTTTATTTATTCATAAAGTATGTACACAACTTTGTACAAAACGCGCTAAAGGCGATTGCCTTTAGGGCACTACTCTAACAGAGACAAATAACAAAATACAAAAATCCTGTGTCTCGCAATGTTTAGTTGCTAACCCAACTTATTTTTGTTCTGACTCTGAATAACAAAAACATAAATTTTTTGTTCCTTCCAAAATCGAAGGACAAAATTTCTTGTCTTTGTCTCCAAAACAAAACACATAAGCAACTTTTAGAAATACCCCTCCCCCACAACGCATAAACAACTCCTCTCTCGCAACTTTCCTTCTTTCCTCTGGTTCATCTAGGCATTCAAAGGTAAGTTTTTTTCTGATCATTTTCTCTCCTTCTTTGCCTCTCGTTTTGCTGTCCTTGTTTGATTCCTTATGCATTTACTTGATTGCTTTTGCTCTCTGACTTTGTTTTAAGAGTCTACGAGTATGAGAAAGTGGTTTACGTACATTAGGGGTCCTGAGCCTCAATCTCTCTGAGTTTGTGAGTGATGGGTTTACGTACATTAGAGGTCCTGAGCGTCAATCTCTACGTGTCTATTCATTTTCTATTCCCATATCTCTCTCTTTCTGGGGTTGTTTGCATTTGGGGGTGGCTCCTTTTAGGAACTGGAGTTCAATTTTGTTTAGTTCATCTTGCTCTATCGGTTTGGATTGAAGGTTTGTGATCCTTCTTTATTTGAGACTTGTGTTGGTATTGGAAATGCATGAAGCTCCGCAGATCATCTGCTTTCAAATGTCAAAATAGGAAATAAAATTTTTATTAGATCTAACGATGGTGCTTAAATTTTCCTCAGCTATTTCTCTTTATTAATTCTAGAATCTATGATGAAAAACCATTGAAGATTCTATCTTTTCCATTTCCATAAAAGAAACAACTGACTTGGGAAGTTGTGGGAGATAAAATTGCTTGATTTGTTTTGTTAATTATTATATGGAAAATTGTTTGTTCTCAGGAACTTTATTTTAGATTACTTTTGGAGATAATGTTTTTCTGCCTCCTAGTTTATGCTCTAAATTTATAGTCATGAGCTTCAATATAAGACGTCGATCAATGAAATTCTTATCCGGAGTCTGGTTTTTTGCATTGCATCGACACATGCATGCCCCTAAACACGCTTTTAACACCAAAGTTTTGGTTACTAACAATGTTTATTTTTATTTTCTTCTCTTGCTCTCTCTCTCTCTCAACTGGCATTGCTCAAAAAGAAGACTCATTTAACTCAATTATGACTTTTGAAACTTAAATTCCTTGATAAATGGATTTCTGTTGCTCTTTTTACGAACTTTACCACTCTATAACTACTATTGATAGACGGTTTAACTATGCTATAGGTGATTACAACATCAACTTTGTCAGCTTTTAGCGACATTGTTGCTCAAAAGCTCACTGGCATATGGAAACTTGAAATTAGACGACTTCTTCTCAAAGTGGTAAGTCCTTCTTTATCTTACCTTGAACTGAAAATATTCAGAAGTAATTTTGTCTTTAAAGAGCTTCATTACTTCTTTCTTTCAATTACCTAACTAAAATGATAAATAAGGGATAACTTCTTTGGCTCAACTAGGGTTAATCTTATTTGTTGTGTATAACTCATATATACGGGTTGCAATCTTAGAGTCCTTTTGGAAGAATTATGGAGTTTCTTAGAAACTTTTAGGTGAAGATGGCTTGTCACATGATTGTGTGTCAAGGTGAGTGCATTTTGGGAATACAAAGGTGAAAGCACAAACTTGAATGTGGACATGTTGGTGTAGTGGAGGACTTATTGTAATCATGTTTAAGTTAGGTTGAGTTTAATAGTATCATAGAGTTATAGTTTACAATTAACTATGATTGTGTAAACCTAGTGCTGTGATGGCTAGAATCCAAGCACTTAAATGAATCAACTTCATAAAGATACACTACATTAAAGTATTAGAAACACAAAATGATTATTTTCTGCTACTTAGACAGCTATGGATTATTAGGAGGTCATGATATTTAGGAGCTTCTTTGGAAAAGAAGATTATACAAACAACAAGATTTCTATTAAAGAAGTAGTAAGGTGGAAAGTAGAAAATGTAGAAGCACAAAGATGAAGTGAACTCAAAACTTAATACACAACACAGTTAATTGTAATAACCCATAGGAAGACTTCATAAAAACCATGAATGAAGTATCAAACTAAATTAAGAAAAAGACCATTACAACTCTTCTATCATTCTAAAACAAGAAAAGCTAAATAAGCTACAACTGAAACCAATATATTTTTCACAAAAATTTGCACCACAACACATTGATATCCTCATTAAGTTATTGATCAATAGTGAAATCAATCGCTCTTGGTTCACAAAAACAAGTATATCCAATTGGTTGAACCTCATTAAAATTTTTATTATTAGTTTCTTCTTTCTTTCATGCAATTGTATATACTTGATACACCTTATATCTCAATAAATGATATTAGAATATAATTAAGGCAACAATGAATTCACTTGTGAGATTTGAAGTGAGGAAGTTCAATAGAACTAGATATTTTTTGACTATGATAACAAAAATTGAAGGATTTATTGGCGTAATAAGGGATTTTAAAGGGGTTACAGGAGAATAAGTCAAAAGACATAGATAAGCTTGTCTGGGAAGAGTTGCAGGCACGAGTAGCAGGAACCATTCTGTTATGTCTAACAAACGAGGACTTGTACTATGTCATAGAGGTTGCATCCTCAGTGGATATGTAAAAGAAGCTAGAGAGTTAAAACAAGTTGAAGCCTCATAAACAACTTATATCTAAAGTAGAAACTATACAAGTTAAAGATGTAGGAGGGAACAAATTTGGAGCAACATATTAATACATTTAGCCAAATAGTTAGTTCCTTTTTAAGGCTCAAGATGACTATTGTGAATGAAGACAAATCTATAATCAATTTTTTTAACCTCTTTTTTTAGAAACATCTAGTGATCATGCTCAAATTTAGTAAGCAGAAAATTAGTGTGAAAGATATAACCATTGTGTTATTGGCTCGCAGCCAATGAAAGCTAAATACTAGTGAAAGTTCTCAAGTTGAAGGGTTATATATGAGAAGAAATTATGATAATGGGAGGAGAGTAAGGATGGATTGTCTAAGTGGGGACTTATTTGTATTGTTTGCCAAGTTAAAATATGATGTAATGTGATGTTCTTCTTCTTGGTGTTTTTGCTAATGAAATTTTTAGTTGTTGTTTATTCTTGTATTGTTGGTTGTGGCTTGCTTGTGATCATTATTTTTTATCTTTACAGACAGTTTTTATTTACCAAAATGGATAATAAGGATCATGATGCTATGTTTTAGTGTCTGACTTTATTTAAGCTTTGGAATAGGGAATTGGATTTTATGAGAATGGTCATGTTGCTATGCTTGTATGTTTACATAAAAAAAATTGAGGAGGAGTGAAAATGCTAAAGGTAGTAAGGCATTGACAGTACCAACTAGGCAAGCTAATATAGATAGGATTTTGAGTGAGTGTGATAGGAATAACTAGTGGGATGTAAGGATGGACTTAAATGCATTTACATTGTTATGTGAAATGCTTCAAGTCCATGGTGGGTTGAGGAATAATGGTCATGTGCCTATTGAAGAAAAAATTTAATCTTCCTAAGAATATTAGCACAAAATGAATCTAATAGAGTATTACAGGTTAGGTTTATGAGATCAGGAGAAACAATAAGTAAGGTCTTCCATAGTGTGTTGAAGGTTGTACTAAAGCTTCAACCTCTATTGTATGTCAAGCCCATACTAATTCCTGAGGATTACACAAACAATAGATGGAAGTGGTTTAAGGTTAGTAAATTTAATTAGCTACAATAAATTTTCTAATTTCACTTTTTTAAAATACTAAACTAGAACTTTTTATTGTTGGAATTTTGTTCAAAGGGTTGTCTTAGTGCTCTAGATGGGACTTATTTAAAAATAATAGTTCCCTATGCAGACAAACCCAGGTACAAAGGTAGGAGAGGGAAAATATGCACTAATGTGTTAGGGGTGTATTATAAGAACTTAAACTTTGTTTATGTTCTTGCTGGATGGGAGGGTTCAGCATTTGATTCAAGGGTTCTGAATAATTTTGTTACTAGGCCTAGTAGACTTCAAGTTCTAAGGCATATGTAAGATAAGAATTTTCAGAATTTTGCTTTTTTAAAAAAGGTTTTATTAAAAATACAATAGTAATAGTGTCATTTGTTTATAGGAAATTACTACTTAGTAGATGCTGGCTATACCGATGGTCCTAGCTTTCTTGCACCTTTTAACGGAACAAGATACCATACTCAAGAGTGGGAAGAGATGGAAGGGCATCTAGGAACCTAGAAGAGCTCTATAATAAGAGACACTCATCTGCCAGAAATGTGATTGAACGTGCTTTTGGTTTATTGAAAAAAGATGGAAAATCCTAAGAAATCCATCTTTTTATGCAGCAGCCACTCATGTGTACATAATTCTTGCATGCTGCCTTCTGCACAACTTTATTAGATTACATATGACTTATGATCTAGCAGAGGTTACTCCTCTTGAAGTTGAGGACATGCCAATTGGGGAAGATGCATCTTTCCAATCATATTATACTGTAAGGGTACTTTAGTCATTGATACTATTTTTTATGTTCTATCAACTGCAACTAAATGCATTTCTGTCCTCGAGATGAATACAGTTTTGTTTGTTTTGTCCATCACAATTTAACACCTCACTATCTCCAATTTTTGTTCTGTTTCCATCTCAGCATATGAGAGACAATAACAATATGCTGCGTAATCCTCTGAGCTACAGGCCCTACTCTGTCTCCACTGGATCTGCTCCTGGGCAGCGGTAGAGTGTCACCCTTACATGGTGGAAGTCATCAGCTTGAGCCTGATTATCCCTAAACCCAATATGAGTTTTTCAATTTTGACTTGCTCATTTACCTTTGTGATCGAATGAGAATGGATAAGAGGCTCGTGGGATTGATGTGAGTCGGTATGGATGGCCATATTTCTTGGAACGAACTCTAAGCGAATATGAAGTGCATGGATACAAGTAAATCTCTTTACTTGTATGACTTAGATGTCTTGTATTTCTAAAAAAAGTGATTCGATTAATGGGATTTGGTATGATACTTATGAGATCGATGAGATTGATATTCAATAATTTCTTCTTAGCATGTATTGATTTGATCCCATAAGCGGGACCACCACCTCATAGCATATTACCCCTAGAAGTAGAACCCCGTATTTCTTCTAGAAAATCTCCTAGTTGTTCCAGAGCAACTAGAAAGAGATTCTTTAACTAGAAAGATATTTCAATTACTTATGGGAAATTTCCATATCTTTTTTGACCAGAATGAACCTATCCTCTTTTCTCTATTCATATTCCAAAATCAAAATATTGAAGCAAATCACTAATCAAGGATCAAAATATTCCGAGGACTCTTCTAAAGGACAAACTGGATATGGACAGTTCCGATAATATTTCTTTCTTGAACAAAAATCTATTTTTTGATTTATTTCATCTATTCCATGATCAGAACGGGGGCAGGTACATGTTACACCATGATTTTGAATCAGAAGAGAGATTTCAAGAAATGGCAGATATATTTACTCTATTAATAACCGAGCCAGATCTAGTGTACTATAAGGGATTTTCCTTTTTTATTGATTCCTACGAATTAGATCAAAAACAATTCTTGAATGAGGTATTTAACTGCAAGAATGAATCGAAAAAGAAATCTTTATTAGTTCTATTTGTACTAATGGTACATCAAACTTGGAACGAGCCTGAAGAAATTAATGATACTTCTTTAACTTTTGAGTTGTTCTGTCGGATCAGTTGCTTAAGACCTTTGATCTCTACCTGGACCCGATGAAAAAAATGGGGATCACTTATTATGGACTTGTTGAGAACGATTCTGATCTAGTTCATGGCCTATTAGAAGTAGAAAATGCTCTGATGCAATCCTCAGGGATAGAAAAAGATTGCAGTTGGCTTAATAATGATCGAGTGACAATGTTTGATTTTTGTATTTATTGCTCCCAAAAACTTTTTGAATTACTAGTAGAAAGAGATTTCACTAATGAAAAAGCTTTCAACGTTAACCAATATCTTTTTCGTTTACAAATCTTTTTTCGAATACGCTTTTTTGATAGAGCAGTGCACTAAGATTTCAAATAGTTATCCCGATTTCAAATTGATTATGTTTCTCCCCTTCATCGGAGAAAGACGATTAAACAATTCTCCATCATGGTCCTTATAGATCGGATCATCCATATAATATACAAAAAGAAACTCCAGATATTTGACATCTTTCTTTTTGAATGAGATCTCAATTCCAGCAACAATTTCATTAGATATCTTACTACTAGATTCCCTCTTTTTTCTGATCTAGTTCCTCCACCACCGCGAACTCCAATTAGATTCAGACATGATACACTTTTTAGTTATTGGGAGAACCCAAGTACTCTCTTTCAGATTTCTTTTCACTACTATCTTTCTTTTTGAATTTTTGCAAATGAGTGATGAGAGGTGGAATATGTAGTATGTACATGTCTTCTGATACCACAAATTTACTCTTCTTTTTTTGTCAATATTTATGATGTCAATTTCACCTTTTATTTATTTATTTCGTTCATACATCACTAAAACTATTATAAAGTCCCATTAATCATTAAAACTATTATAGGCCACTCCTAACCCTCTTAGAATGAAGCAAGCCACCTATAATACATAGTACAGACCTTATTATGTACGTAGGATCATACATGAAAAGATTAAAAATGAAGGTAATGTAAAATACCTTATTTTGGTTCTATCTCTGATTTCGATGTCGTTACTGACTTCCAAATGAACACGAATCTCCCAGGACCTTTATGGAAAGTGTTTCCCAGCACGAGGTTTAGGTCTTTCTACATTTTTCTCAATACATAAGCTCTCTTAATATGTCAGGGAATTCTTATGCTTCACGCGTGACCCGCGACCTTCGTCCACTAGAACGACGTGTCGGCACATGGTTGGCATGCAGGGAGCACGTGACGAGCACGCGCTAGACCATCTAGCTTGCGTCGGCAAGCAGGCGTGCACACTCATAGCCCCGTACCACCCCCACTGACGTGGTGCGCCACGACAGTCAGTTTACAGATTTTGCTACAATACTTTTCAGAAAAACCAAACATTTTAGATTTTCTGTAAGGGTGCCCTAGGGAGTTTTGGGTTAGTTTTTGGGTCTGAGATATTTATAAAGTAAGTTTTTCCATTTTTTGGAGTTATTACATTAGTAATAAATTAAAGTTTAACTCTAGAAAAAAAATGAAGGTATTCTAAATCCGATTTTGAGTGAATTTCATGCTTCGGACATCACTTGAGGGAGATACTTCAAGTTTTTATATCTCAAGTCTCATGTTTAGTATTTGGGATTGCATGATAGTAGATTGAAAAAGGAATTAAGACATTCTAAAGCCCTTTTTTAGTGAATTTTTGTGCAACCAACTTGCCATAAAGGAGATATATGAGGTTCTTGTGTCTCGGGTAGTCAGTTCAGTATCCAGTGATGCACGATAGCTACTATATTGAGAATTTTCTTTTATGAAAGCCTCAAATGAAGTTTTCAAAAAATGTATTCAACACGAATGTGTGGCAATGAGACTGTGCATTCGAATTTTTGCATTTTTTGATGTAACATTGTCACATACCATATGCCCATAAAGAATGTGAGGTTAACATAAAGATGTATCCCTTGTGTTTGTGGACTTTTTGAGTGCTGATGAGAATATAGTCACCAAAGTGGCCTTTCAAGTTAGTATTTTGAATTGTTATGCTTGCATGTTGGGGGATGCCTTTGATTTTATATTTGGTTATTCTGTCTAAAGGGGTTGGCCTTACATAACATTTTGAGATGTGAATAAAGGCATTAGATGGAGGAAAGTTGTTGCTGAAGTGATCCTTGCCCAAAGGTGGTAATGTTATAAGAGTTGATAGTTGTACTCTGATCACTTTTGTGTGGAGGTCTAATTGTATATATTATGTATTCAGTCCAAAGGTGTTTCACAATCTGTATGATTAGATTTTTAATAAAGGTACTATCCAATGGCTTTGAGTAATGTTGTTATCCTATATTTAGGCTGATTTAAAGATTATCATCTTGAAGTCACCTTTTTTAGTCAACAAAATTAGCGTCACCAGTGAAACCCTGACGGACTTCAATGCAAAGAAGTGGACAGAGGATGTATTGAATGCTATGAAGATAGCTGTAGTTGATATGACCATACAGATGGATAGGCCATCTCTACCTACATCCATGAGCTTGAGAGTTCATGAAGCAGCTTATAAAGCCTAGGATTGGTCTAACAGATTATATCTGACTACCATTAGGAGATCCACACCTAACCATCTGCTAAGTGGACTTCTGAACACAGACATAGCGAAGAAGTTTCTTGATAATGTCTCCTAGAGGTACACAGTCTTACCTAGTGTTGAGATCAATGCCTTAATAAAAAAATTATTCTCCATGAAATATATAGGAGAAAGGGGAGTAATGGAGTACATATTAAGAATAATTCATCTTCACAGTAGATTGAAGATGTTGGGACTTCAATGCTTTGATAGCCTATTTCGTTGCTGAGGAGGAGAAAAACAAGTTTGCTACTTCTACAGCCTTGGAAGAAACTTAAGGGAAGACAAAGATGAAACCCACTGAGTTCAAAGGTAGAAAGTTTAAATCTTCTCCACATACTGATGTTGGTCAAACTAGCGTTGGTAAATGCCTTAAGAATATAAAGAAACCAGTAGTATGAGGTTTAAAGGAAAGATTGTGACCATCAAGTTACTCTTTCGCTTGTCAATTATGAATCTAATTTATGATAGTCGCATTAAGTAGATGTGGTGGCTATTTAGCAGAACATCTAATTAAGGTACTTCCACAATGCAAAGGTTCATATCCAGGACAAAGCTAAATAAAGGGAAGGAGAAACTAATAGTTCATAATAATAAAAAGTGGAAGTAATATCTATAAGGGATGTATGTAATGAACTTTGTTGTAAGGTTCATTGAGGTGTTACACGACACATTTATATGTGATCTTTTGATCAATTTTGGATAAAAAGGGTTGACGTTTTGTATTTAATGCTTTCATTATATAATTGTTTTTTAATGCAAAACATAATGGTACAACTTTCTTTTCATATGATTTATATAGAACGTGTCTTACCCCGAATTAGATAAATGCTTCTTCATATCTTGCTAAACAAGTTAAGAAATGAAGGACCCTGATGAATGAGAAGACATACATTGTGTGGCATAAAAGTTTAAACCATATCTCTAGAGCTAGAGTTGAGAGATTGATCAAGGAAAACATTTCTTAATACTAGATTATGATGATCTGAGAACATATGCTGACTGCTACAGGGGTAAGTTGACTAATAAGGATATTGAGGTCAACTCATGCTTCAGACTTATTGAGTATGACACATAAAGATATCGATAGATCTTATACAGTTGCATTGTGCAATTCTAAATGTATTCTAATATTTGTTGATGATTATTCTTATAACAGTTATGTGTTCTTGCTTAAAGACTGAAGGTTGAGAACTAATTGGGAAAGTTCATTGAGATAGTCAGATTTGACCGTGGAGGAGAATATTATGGAAAACATGATGTTTCATGACTTTAAAAGGTCTATTTGCCAGATATTTGGAATCATTTGGAATAGTAATTCACTATGTCGACTAGTTCTGAGTAAAATGGTGTGTTGTCAAAAGGCATAACTACACCTTAAAGGACTTAAAGAAGTCAATGTAGAACATGACTAATCTACCTACTATCTAAAAGTGTGGGAAACTCAGCCTTGCACACATTTGTGAATAAGGTTGCCCTACTGAGGTAGTATAATCCTTGTAAAGATAAATAGCATGCTCGTTCCACTCATTGCTATTTAGCAAGATATCTCAACTACTTTAAGACTACGACTTTTACTATAGATAAGGAGGGACTGGAATAGTGGAATCAGAAACAGTTAAGTTTCTGGAATACGATGTCTATGATGATGTTGGGCTCTTTGACCCTTCAAATGATAGCAGGGCAGATACTATAGTTATCATATACCTGTTACTCATATAGTTAGATCCAGTGGATCTAGGTCTTTGTACTGTGCCTGTACAGGAATAAGAACCCATACCTTTAGACGCATAGATTCCTAGGGACCAGTTACTTTTACAGAAGCTATTTTTGGACCCAATGCGAATATGTGGTGGGATGCAATGAATGAAGATATGTAAGCCATAAAGCATTGTAAGGTTTGGGAGCTAATTGATTTGCATCAGAACTACAAACTCGTCAGTTGTAAATGAAGTTTAAAGACCTAAAAGATTTCAGGATAAAGTTCAGCGATTTATGGACTCACTCAGTTGCCTAATGGTTCACTCAGAAAGAAAGGTTGACTTTATGTTACCTTTTCTCTCGTATCCTAGTAGGATACATTTTGAGTGATTAAGGCAATTGTGGCTCATGATGATATAGAGTTACATTAGATGGCTATCAAAACTACTTTCCTGAGTAAAGACCCTTATGAAGAGGTCTATATGGTACAACCTGAAAGATTTAAGGATCCAGATAGAACTGATATGGTTTGCACATTATGCAAATCAATATATAGTTTATATCAAAGCTCCTAAAAGTGATACCTTACAATTGACGAGGTTATGACCTCTTTCAGCTTTATGGAAAATAAAATTAAAAGATGCTTGTACTATAAGGTTAAGGGGAGCAAATTTATCTTCCTGTTACTGCATATGGATGATATATTACTCATGTCAAATTACTTGATCCTGTTATATGAGGTTAAGCAACTTTTGGTCAAGAAATTTGACATAAAGGACCTTGGTTTAACATCTTATGCCCTAGGTATTCAGATTCACTAGGACAGATCTCAACACTCATCAGACCTCTCATAGAATGCATACATTGAGTATATGTTACAAAAGTTTAATACGGTTAATAGTAAACCTGTCATAGCACCTATCTCTCATAGTAAGAGAAAATCTTTAGTATAGTATCCAAAGAATAAAGTGAAGAGAGAGGTTATGAGGAATGTTTCGTATTATGGTATGGTTGATAGCCTAATATATGCTCGGCTATGTACTAGGTAGGACATTGCATTCACTGTTTGACTGTTTGGTCAATAGCTGGTTAATTCAATTGTAGACCATTGGAATGCAGGCAAGCAAGTGTTGAGATACTAAAGCGAATTCAGGATTATATATTGACATAAAGAAAAGTCAACAAAGTAAACCTCTTAGGGAATTCAGATTCAGATTTTAGTTATGTATCCAAATGATTGAAAGTCTTCTTAAGGTTACAGTTTTAAATTTACAGATGGTACAGTGTCGTGGAAGTGTGTTAAGAAGACACGGGTAACTTCCTCTACTATGCATGCAGAGTGCATGCTATAAAGCTGCTTCATAGACGGTTTAACTTAGAAACTTATTTTCTGAGTTGTCTATGGTTGATTTAGTGCAAAATCCTATTTAGCATTTAGTGAGAGAAAACAGGATTTTTTTGATGTAGTTTCACATATGCGGTTTAGCATAAAGTTGGAGAAATTAAGACCTACAAATGAAAATGATTTAATTTAGATCATAAGGATATCATCCTAGTTTGCCACACTCCATTTTCCCATTCATGTTAGTGAGGTATTAGATATACATGATTGTATTGGGTCTGTGTCACACATGACACATGCATTTGATACTTTTCGGTATCGAAAACCGTACAGATCGAAATGATGGACCTTCATTATCTTTGGATCAAATGTTTTGTTTTTAAAACTTTCGATTAATTCAGTAGCGTAGCTTAACCGAGTTTTTAAACTATTTCTAAAATAAAGTTAAAACTGCAATTAAAGCTTGTCGAAATGGAGAATGTTGGACAATTATGTCATTTCCTATAAAGTTGGACAACTATTAATTGCATTTTTTAGTTTTTAATAAATTATTAGTTAGATTAAGTAATTTAATCCAGATAAAGATAATAAAGTAACCCAATAAATGATCTCAATCAATAGGTCGAAGTTCGAATGAAAAATGAATCTCAATTAGTGTGAACCGGACCTATATCGACCTTGTGATAGGAAAGCCCAATATAAAAGCTATATATAAAGGTTAAGGTCTCCTGCAGTTGCTCATATCAATAGTAAGCATAAGGATTCTCTGACCCGTTAAGAGAACTTACATATTGAGAAAATTGTAGAAAGACTTAAACCTCTATATACAGCTTCGATATCAGGCTTCCCCATCACAAGTGATGGGTGTCGAATCCACCAAAAATAATTCCCAAACACCAAACAAAAATAAATTGCGCACAGTGGTAAATGGGGTCTATCCACAGAGAATGGAATAAATTGATTCTATTCAAATGCCAAAGAACGAATGAAATTAATAAAAAGGGGGTTTTGGAGTTTTCTGTTAAAACTACTAATTAAACTAACCACTAATAAATGATTAACGCAATTGATATCAAACAAAATAACAACTATGATTAAACTAGCAAAGAACACAGATAAAATTGATTAACTCAAATAACGACAACTAGCCAGGAAATTCCTAATTATTATGCATAGACCTCGATCATCGACTCAAATATTTTCTTTGATTTAATAATAGGTTAGCTATGGTTACCAACTATCTCTGGCTCCCTCGCTTCTTCTTAATTTTAGAATAGTCAAAGAGACTCCTTTAAATTATCCCCTAATTAACTAATAACCCCTTCGAGACTCTCTCCGAGATTCAATTAATTAACAGCATTAAACTCCAAAGAAACACTAACCCTAACTGACTACGCACCGACTCATGCTTCATCTAATTAGATCGCAAGTTTCTCAACACAAAATCAGACAAGTAATATGTCCTAGTGCCAATTGCCACAAACACTAATCACCCAGTTAACACCACCAAGTAAATCAGTTGGCGATATGTTAATTAACTAATTCTACAATCGGGCCCTAATCACAGAATCAATTAATAAACAATGATAGTAAAACAGAAATAGTACGAATATTATAAACCAAATAATCAGAACAATAGGTCTCACGAGTCAAAGCATAACAATTGGAATTCCCCGACTAAAACAGTTTAGCTACTCATAACGGAATTAAACAAAACAAGATTCTTAATTAACATTATCTAAATAATAAAGAAAATAAGGAAAACTAGAAGATCTCCAAGTGTCGCTGCTCCTTGGTACACCCTTGTATCGTCACTGTTGTGATGCCAAGAATCAAAAATTCCAGCCCTGTTTCTTCGTTACCGCCGCCTAACCCCCTCTTAATTAAAACCTACTTTTTTTATTCCACACTAGTCTTGGTCAGCCACGTCGTGCTCCTCTCCTTTCAAACGTTGTTGCCTCACACGTATTGCTTCACTTGATTTTAATTTCGCTGTTGGACACTCTTTGAATTATTCCTCTGCGCCTGCTCTATGCTGAAACGTTGTTGCCTAACGTGGATGGACTGCTTTTAAATCCTTGATTTTCTGTCCACCGTTCCAATGCTTGCGTCTTTAGCTGATGCGTGATGTGTCCATTAAATTGAAACTCCCTTGTGCTTTGTTGCTGTTCCCATAGCTGATGCCCAGCTATTCATTTTTTACCCTCCCTAGCTCATTTGATTCATTTGGTTTGATTGCTGCCACCTGTCCTCAGCTTCCTTGGTCACTCCTATACTCTTGCGTCCGCGCCTCAACGCCCTCTGCTGATTTAATTGCTGATTTCTCCTCTTAATTTCTCACATCATGCAAAAATTATAATTCCCTGCAAGGAAATATTAAATCAAATTAAGTCTCAATAATGAAATCAATAAGAGGAATAAAATAGAATAATTAAAACATAAATATTAGACAAATATGCACTTATCAACAAGGTTGATATAGGTCTGGTCCACACTAATTGGGATCCATTTTCTACCCAAACTTTGACTCATTGATTTAGATCATTTATTGGGCAACTTTATTTTCTTTAACTAGATCAAATTACGTAACTTAACTGATAATTTATTAAAGCATCAAAAAATGCAATTAATAATTGTCCAACTTTATAGGAAATGACAAAATTGTCCAAAAACTCCTTCATTCCCCTTCCTCCCCAACATCTAACCTTAAACCTTTCTTTGTAACTCCTCTGACAATGGCTCCTTCTTTGGATATCAGGCTCTCATCTTTCTCTTCTTCTCCTTTTTTGGTCATAAAAGGCAGCCAAAATGAGAGTTCTAGCATGACAACTTGTAAATTGCAGTGGAAAAATAAATGCTTAGAATTTTCCTCAGGCCTCTTACAAAGAATGCACCAATTAGTAAGATGAGAGAATTTTGCAAATCTATCAAGAGTTGGTAGTTTATTCAGCATAGCCACCCACAAAGTTTTGGAAGCTTGAGGAGGAGGATGATTAAACCAAACCATGTCTCTCCAAGGAAGTGTTAGTAAGTCACCTGCAATCACCTTTCTACAAGTCCAATTGGTGAATGTTCCATCAACATTATTTCTCCATATTACACAATCCTCATCTGAAGTAAAGGAAGTTTGGTTAATTTCATTCTTCAACTTTGTATTTATAGTAGTAGATATGATATAGTTCTTATTAGTGAGAGCTTAAGCTATTGAGCTCTATAAGTCAATATAAGATTTAAGAGATTCAGCTACACTTAACTTAATCAGAGGCCCAACAAATTTTTATAGTTAATAACTCTCCAAAATATGAGCCTTTTTCAGATATTCTTTCACTCCATCCCACTATCCCTCCTATCTCAAAATCCTCCAACTCCAAGTTAAATATGTTATAACTTTCACTTTTCTATCCTCCACCTTTAGCCTTTACCTCTCATTTTTTCCCTTTGAATATAAAGAATAATGTAAGGATTCTCCCACCTCCCTCTTCTCAGCCCTTCCCCCTTCCAAAAGCCCCCCAAACTCCCTCAAAACTTCTGATTCTAGTAACAACAACATGCCTTCCTCTAGCAAGAAAACTTTCCCCTTTGCCAATCTTCCTTTAGCCTCTTCAAAATCTTAGAAACATGTTGTAAATGATAGTGTGACAATTATTAAATTAAAACAAATCCCAAAGATTAGAGAAACTTCCATAATTTCCCCTCCTTTGGAAATATTACAAGCTAGTGCAGCGAAATGGAAAACCACCTTGGTGGGGTTCTTTCTTGACAAAAGACCATCCTTCCCTATTATAAAAGCATAGGCAAAGAACCAACAGACCAAACATGGGCTGGAGCAAGTCCTCATATTAGAGGAGGACTACTTCCTTTAAATTTAGAGGCTTGGAAGGAAATAAGGCAAGTGATGTAGCTAGGGCCTTGGTAGTGGAAAGAAACACCTATGCTTATCAGAAATGGAGGCCAAATATGTCCTTTGATAAAAAAAAAGCCCTAAAAAATTATACCATTATGGATTTGCTTTCATAACTTCCACCAAAATACTAGATCACAATAAGATTAAGATACCTTGCAAGCGCTATTAGGAAACCACTAAACCTGAATGAACAAATAGCTATAATGAAGAGGATAAGTTATGCAAAAATCTACATTGAAGTTGATAGAAGTGCAAAACTTCCCAATACATTGAGTGTCCATAGAATAGGGAAGAAAAAGAGCTCCTAACTATAAAGGTATCAATTACTTACCCTTAAAAGCTAGACTTGCTGCCAACCTTTAAAGTCTGGAAACCAAAACTCCCTTCACAATTACAATATGAAAGGAATAAGTTAGTATTTGTGGCAAGTTTTAAGTGATTGATGTTTGAGGTTAAGTTCATTATGTGAGATTTGATGCCATCATACCATTACGGTATTATTGCATGATTGTATCTTTAAGTATTTAAGTATCTTATTTGTTTTTATTTTTAGTTTTTCTTGAGAACAAGCAAATTGAAGTGTGGGGATGTTGATAGGTTTAGATTATCATATGATTTTCTAGGTGTTTAAGTGTGTTTTTAACTGTTTCTCATATGATTATCATGTGTATAGGCTTAAAATTGTGTTTTTGTAAGTATTTGTATGTGTTCTAAGTATTTAAATGGTTTAAAGCATGAATTTGATCTTAATTTTATGTTTCAATAAGTGTTTGAAGTGTTTGTGAGCGTATGGAAAAAAGAAATTGAAGAAAAGACAAAGAATTTGAAGTATGAAACAATGCATAGAACAATCATGCATGATCGTGACAGGTGGTGGTAAACAACAAATTCCAGGAAATTTTAGCTTTTTCAGCTAACAAGTGTTTTTTTTTATATTGTTGACATTTTGGGGCTATTTTTGAACCAAATTAAGTGAGTAAATCCTAGAAATAATCCTAAAAGCCTGATGCACTATAAAAGAACAAGAAAAATATGAAAAAGAGAAGCAACCACCATATCAAAGAAGATCAAGAAAAGATATTAAGAAGAGCTTAGGGAATTCTAGATTTTTAGATCAAGACTCCAATTAGTTTTTCTTTCTTTCCCTTTATTTCTTTCTTTATATTGGTTATGTTTTTGGATTTCTAAAAAATTTAACATGATTATGGGTTTCTAAATCCATATTAGGGATTATTCTTGAATTATTTTGTTGAACTTTTTTGTACACTTCAATATGTATATCAATGTTCGTGATACGTGTTGTGCATTTACTTAGTAATAAATTGAGAGAGTGAATCAAGTTATTAGTGTTAAGGTGCAACAAGAATTGGTAGCTTAGTACACTTGCAATTATTAGATTAACTAGCAATTGAAGACAGATCTTAATTATGATCACTTCAAATCCAATTGAACAGTTAGGAGTAGTTTTGTGAATCGAGAGGTTACAATTCTACTATTATCGATTTCAATTGGGATTACTTGATTAGATCTTGAGAAAGGGTATGACACATTTTCTTAACTTGAGTGGAAACCCCACTTTCACCAACTTATGCCTTTTTTGCTACTTCTCTTACACATTTGTTGTTGTGCATAAACCTCTCTGCATTTTAATTTGGTCACCTCTTAAGACATACACATTTTCATTTGAATAAGACTCTCTCTGTTATTTATTGCATTTGCATTTGGCATTTCACTCTTAATTATTTTTTTCATTTTATTTTTAGTAGAAGGTGTATTTTTAACCTTAAATTTAGAATAAAATACATATCAGACTTTAGTATTTTAGAACATTTTAAAAGAACCCTCACATTTTAAAACTATTCAAATTTAACCATAAACTAAAGATGGAAGATAGAGCATTATGAAAAAGTGTGGACTATCAAACTTTAAATAAAGTAAAGATAAAGATGTCTTCAACCTTTAATTCATGAATTAATAGGCATATTATCAATGGTTGCAATGTTCATTAAGTTTTATTTGTAAAGTGGATTTTGGAAAGTGCAGATTACTGAGGGTAATGAACAAAAGACTATGTGTATAAGTCAAAATGAATCATATAAATTATTAGATATGCCAATTTATTACAGACTATTAAAAGAAAACAGTTTCCTTGACTAATTTGTTAAAGAAACAACAAGATTATTGTTGGTTAGAAGTGTGCTAAAAAGCTTTTAAGAAATTAAAGGCTGCCAATTTAAATGAGCCTATCTTAAAAACATTAGATTTTGATCTCCCTTTAACGTATACATAGGTGTTTCAAACAAAACTATTGGTAAAGTCCTTAAAAAAGAAGTTCATTGATGCTTACTCTCTTTTCTCGTTCCTACTATTAGCTAAAGATAGAATATAAGATTAAGGTATATGTCAAAACTTGCTTATTTGTCAATTAAACAAACCTAAAAGGAAGAAGGAGGCATGATAGTTGATTTCCTTACCTATGTTAAAAAGATTATGGATATCAATCTTAATGGACTTCATTGGTTAATTATTGAAGTTGATAATATAACTTCAACCATGCTAGTGGTTGATTGATTTTTTCAAGTATGTATTCTTCATGCCTACACCAACATTAGGTCCCTCAGATATAGAATTTAGTATAGCACTTCTAACTTTTATGGAAATAGTTAGTGACCTAGATGCTCGATTCACTTGCTAATTTTGGACATCTCCTTTTCATATGATGGGGTGCGATCTCAAATTGTTTATTGTAAGTCGCACACAAATGGATGGCCAAACTAAATAGATCAATGGCTTGTTAGAAAAGTATTTGCAACAATATATAAGTGTAAGTTAATAAGATTGGCTAAATTTACTTAATACTACATAATCTTGCTATAACCTACATATATCATTAGTTATGAATAGGATTTCCTTTGAACTTATGTAAAGACAACAACCTTTTACCCCTCTCAAAATTGCTTAGAAAAAGTTATGTGGAAAACGTCAACTAGTTCTCATTTTGTGAGGTAGAAACAAGAATCGTTAGATGAAGCCAGTGATAGTCTTCTAAAAGCTTCCAAAAGAATAAAGAAGCATGTGGATGAGACCTAATGGTTTCGGCATTGGAGATAAGGTACTACTCAAACTTACTCCTTAAATTTGGAAGAAGATTAGTAGCAAGCAAGTACATAGAGAATTAGTGACAAAATATGATGGGCTCTTTGAGATCTTTGAAAAAGTTTGAAATGTGGTGCATCCTAATTGAACCTGACTTTTTATGTTAATTTCATTAAGTTTGATCATAAGGATGCATCAAATCTAATTAGGAACTAAGTAAAAAGAGATCCACTAGTTAAAAAGTAACAATACAATGATCAAATAGAGAAGAATATGGACCATTTAACAATGGGATAACATAAGAAGAATTAGAGATCAAAGTTCATGATTCAGTGGAAGAACAAGCCTATTTTGGATTAGGAGACGGGCATAACTTTATGTCGATTAGAAGATTAAGTAAACACCTACCTTTGATTTGTTTTGTTAAGGGCCTCAAATTCATCTAGTAGGGCTAATTTGTTAATTCCTTAACATTACAGGACCTTTTAAGCTGGTCATTTGTGAGCTTTGGCTAAATACTAGCATGAATTAGCCATGAAGAAGATATGCTAAATGAATTGAGGTAACTTAACCAATTGGGATAAAGTATAATTTAAGCTTCAATTAGCTTAGACATATTGTTAATATGTTGATCGACTTAGCTATTGTGAGTTAGATTAATTATAGGCATTTTTGTTGGGCCTAAAGATGAAATTATGATTAAATGATGAATTACTTATAAACAAACTGTTCATTTTACATATTTTTTATATAGCGATGGATAAGTGATAAGTTATATAAATTATCTACTAAAATAGTCTCAGTAATGTAGTTGTAGATGTCAACTATTGACTAAAATAGTGATATAGTGGTCTAGTACTCACTTTATTGTATTCTTGTCTAACAATTATTCAAATACTTACTAATAACTTATTTAGGAAAAAATTCATTCTTTTAGTAAATTAGAGCATTATACCTTTTTGAAACTATTATGGAAGTTTGTAAAGTTGACACTATAATTAGTATGTTTCTTTCATTTTGGTTATTGTCCATTTAGTTTAGTTAAGTTAAATTTGCCTATTTACTTAGGACCGTTTGGTTCCATTTATATTTTCTATTATGATTTTTAGTTTTGTTTTCTTTTTGTTTTCAGCTTATGTTTTTATCAAATAAAAACAAGAGCATGTTTGGTTATTAATGTTAATGTATTTATATTTTTATCATTGGTGATAATAACATATTAGATAAAACTTCATGATAAATTATTTTAATTAAATAAATTTATTTTAATCTTAATCTCTTATATAATATTTATAAATAAATTATTAATAAAAATATTTTATGTTATTTAAAATTAATATCTAATATTAATATTTCTAATTATTAAATTTATTTCTTTTGAATTTTATATATTTTTATGATATTTTAAATTTAACTATATTTATTAATAATTATTGAATTAAATTTATTTAAATTAATTAAAATTTTATATAAATTTATTAAATAAAATAAAATTATTTGTAATTCTTAATCATAATTAAATAAATACAAGCTAATATATATTTAGTTGATAGTAAATCAATTACGAAAAAGAGAAAACAAAACTATTTTTTATAGTTTTTATATTTTTGAAACTTAACAATACCAAAATAAAAAAGAAAAACCAAAAACTCAAAAAACTTTTACTGAATTAAGAAAAGAAAAAAAATGAAAACAAACGTGGCAAATTTCAAAGTGTTCAACAAAAGTGTCTGTGATACTTTCCTTAGATGGAAATCAATTCTCTCTTAGCGAGGTTTGGGGAACATATTTTCTATTTCTATTAATCAATTTATATCTTATTTCATTAAATCTCATCCATATATTTATATGAAGTTTACAAAAATTGACTGAAATAAGATTGGAACACCATTTTTATTAAAGAGTATCTAGTGTCAAGTCTTGGACATATCAACTAAATTGTATATCATTGCATGAATAAGAATTATTTAAATGAAACTCAAATCACGGGAATGGATACCGTTCCATACCAGTTGAAAAACAGAACGGTATTCAGTCCTTCGAAACTAGCCATTAATAATGTCGGTACCATTGTTTTTTGTTCGGTGTCAACTGGTACGTATAATACCAGCTTATACTGGCCAGTGCCATAAAATTCAGATAATTGAAGGACCTGTTTGTAATTTTTTAAATTTTTTCCTAAACCTACCCGACCCCCCAGACACCTGCAGCCTCTCTTGAACCTTCTCGGCTTCTCCTTCTCCTTCCTATATTTGTTTCTCTCTCTCTAAATGACCCCACCGTCTCTGTCTCCGTCATCTCCTTCCTCTCTCGATTGTCCTCTAAATGATCCCCCACCCCCATTTCTGTCTCCACCGAACCTTCCTTCTCATTTTTTCTCTCACTCTCACCAACTCTCACTTTTCGCTCACCATCGCTATCATTCTCTCTCTCTCTCTTTCTCATCTTCATCTTTAACAAAACTGGTGATTGGTCTTGCGGTGCTGCTGCACCAATCCACTCAAGCATTAGGGGACAGCGATCCTCCCTCGACCCCTCCCTTCGTATCCCCAGAAGATGCCACTGTCGTCACCACTGAAGGTCTGGAGGAGGAGAGATGGTCGAAGCCTTGCAGCCACCGGTCTGCTAGACCCGAAGCCTCTAACCTGTCAGTCCTCACCCCAACCGAATACCCAATCTGAAGACCCAAAGCTAGTGAATTTTTTTAGGGTGTGTTTTTTTAGTTTTCCAATTTTTTCTTGCTTAAATCTTAATTGCATTATTTATTGTGTTCGATTGGATGTTGGATTTATGAATTTTTTGGATGTTAGAACTTGGTTTTGTGAATTGCAATTTGCGTGTATCTGGTATTCTAGTTGGATATTGTCATTTGGAAATGGAAATGGAGTTGAAATGTTGAATTGAATGAGTGAGTCACTCATTGTGAATGATGTATTGGTTTTCTGATTTGCATGGGTTGGAAATGGAAATGTTGAATGAAAACGATATTATCATTTGGGAATAGAAATGGAGTTGAATTCACGATGAGTGATGTATTGGTTATAAAGATTGGTTTAAGTTTATATTTATGATAAGTTTTTGGATGAATGATATGTATTATGCGGACTTGTTAATGTTGATTATCTAATTTGAAGATTGAACTTGAAAGTTGAAACTTGAGACAACCTGAATGTAAAATTTAAACCAATAATATTAAATTTGTAAAATTGTAAAAACTTAAATCATTAATTGACACATTCTTAATATTTGTAAAATTGTATTCTATTTTAATATTTGGGTATTGAGTTGAGGTACATAATTAGTTGGTTATAAAATTATGCAATTGGAAATTAATAATAATTAGGTTATAGTTAATGATATTATTTCCCTATTTGGGTATTAGTTTTGGGTAAATAATTAACGAGTATAAAATGTGTTGAACTTGAATTATTTGGTAATATATATGTGGGGTATCATAAATATTTATAATAGATAATGAGTGAAAGTAGTGATGTAATAAATGTATCCAAAAAGAACTTTTTAATCAAATTATGAATATGTTGTAAGTTCCAATTATTTATATTTAGACTTATTAATGTCAATAAAATTGTAAAAGCAATATCTATTTAAGAACGAAATATAGAATGGTGTATATAATATTATGGTTTGTTAGAAATGAACAAAGATTTAAAGCTTTAAATAAGAAAAAAACATTTCAAAGAAGCTATATCCTTGACTTGATCATCATGTTATGAATATATCTTTCAACTTGATCATCATGTTATGAATATATTGGTATGAACACCTGTATAAGATATGTCATTCATTATTTAGTAATTATGTAAATCATATCATACACTTCAACTTGATCCTCATGTTTGAAACTTTGAATTGAAATTATTGGAAATTGTTTATGTATGATTTGTGAAAGTTGAAAATGTAATTGTTGAAAATGTAATTGTTGAAAATTTTAGAAATAGAAATTGTTTTATGAATATATTGTGATTATTGGAAATGGAAATGGAACCGATGAAAATTGTTGAAAATGGAAACATAATTATGAATATTTTGTGATTCTTGGAAATAAAATTGTTAAAAATTGTTGAAAATAGAAATTGTTTATGCGTCTTTTGTGATTGTTGAAAATGGAAATTGTTTTATGAATGTTTTGTGATTAATGGAGATGGAAATTGTTAAAAATTGTTGGAAATGGAAACGAAAATTGTTGAAACTTGTTGGAAATGGAAATGGAAATGGAATTATTAATGTTTTGTGATTATTGGAAATGGAAATCGTTGAAAATTATTAGAAATGGAAATGGAAATGGAATGAATGTTTTGTGATTGTTGGAAATGGAAATTATTAAAATTGTTGAAAATGGAAATAAAATTATGAATATTTTGTGATTAATGGAAATGAAAATTGTTTATGTATGCTTTGTGATTATTAGAAATGGAAATTATTGGAAATGCAAATGGAATTATGAATGGTTTGTGATTGTTGGAAATAGAAATTATTAAAAATTGTTGAAAATGGAAATGAAATTATGAATGTTTTGTGATTAATGGAAATGAAAATTGTTTATGTATGGTTTCTGATTGTTGGAAATGAAAATTGTTACAAATGGAAATGGAAATGGAAATAGAAATTGTTGGAAATGGAAATTGCTTTACGAATGTTTTTTGATTAATGGGAAAGAAAATTATTTATGTATGTTTTGTGATTGTTGGAAATGAAAATTGTTGGAAATGGAAATTGTTTTATGAATGTTTTGTGATTAATGAAAATAGAAATTGTTTATGTATGTTTTGTGATTGTTGGAAATGAAAATTGTTGTAAATGAAAATAGAAATTGTTGGAAATAGAAATGGTATTATGAATGTTTTGTGATTATTGGAAATCGAAGTTGTTAAAAATTGTTAAAAATGGAAATAAAATTATGAATGTTTTGTGATTAATGGAAATGAAAATTGTTTATGTATGATTTGTGGTTATTGGAAATGAAAATTGTTGGAAATAAAAATGGAAATTGTTGGAAATGGAAATTGTTTTATGAATGTTTTGTGATTAATGAAAATGAAAATCGTTTTTGTATCTTTTGTATTTTAGAAATGGAAATTATTGAAAATTGTTGAAAATAGAAATGGAAATTGTTGAAAATAGAATTAGAAATTGTTGGAAATACGATTGGAATTATGAATGTTTTGTGATTGTTAGAAATAGAAATTGTTAAAATTGTTGAAAATGGAAATTGTTACTATATGTTTTATGTAATTATATATGTTGAATGTTTTGAATTGTTAACTTTTTACTTATATTGAATTTTATTCCATGAAATTGAATTATGTATAATGTAATCATACATAATGAGTTATATTATATAAGATAGATATGCATATTGTGTACTGAAATTATGTGCTATTTATTTTGATACATGCATTCATTTATTTTTACAAATAAATGGAAGAAAGTTCAAGTACTCCTGATCAATCTACCTCTGGAAGATACAATGATCCAGCTTGGGCTCATGCTGTATTAATTCCCAATATGAGGAACCATACAGTTTGCTTGTTTTGTAACAAACATTTGAAAAGTGGAGGAATCACCTGATTAAAATAATATTTATCTGGGGTTAAAGAAGATTTGAAACCCTGTAAAAAAGTAAGTCACGATGTAAAATAGCAAATGAAAGCACTTGATGAATGTTAATATGAGAGAGATGGAAGGGAAAGGTTGAATTTTGAAATTAATAGTGGAAGTTTGTTTTCTAGTTTCCGTGGTGATTTTGGAAATGTTGAAAGTGGAAGTGGAAATGGTAGTGGTGGTAGTGGTACTAGTAGTGTTTCATCTCAGGCTCAAGAAGAAATACTTAAATTTGATGTGAGGAAGAGAAGAAGGCAGATGACTAGTTTCTTTGCAATGCGAACAACTCCTAGACTTCAACCTTCAATTCGTAGTGCAATGCAATTAAAAGATGCGACTCACAATGTCGATATGGGAGTGGATAGATGGTGGTATAATACAAGTTCATCATTCAATGCTTCTCGATCTTATTATTATCAACCTATGACAAATGTAATGGCCTCTTATGATCTAGGATACAAAGGTCATTCAATTGATGACTTAAGAGGTAAACTTTTGAGTTGTGTGTTGGAGTTATGTAAATATAGTGCCCTGGAAAGTAAGTGTATTTACATGTAACTTTATCTTCTTGATTCTGATTTTGTAATGAAAATATTTATTATTAATAAAACAAAAGAGTTTGGTTTTATCTGTATGAGCATTATATATCTGGTCATAAGGTACCAAGATTTATTTGTAAGTAATATACATATACATAGAGATGTATGGGAAACATGTATATTATTAGAATCAATTAATTGATTCACAGTTGAATAATCAAGTTGGTCGTTTGATTATGGTTTAGATCGTAGTGTTGCGATTTATTTCCATATAAGTAAAGGAGTTTACTTAAAGGGAATGATGAGTTTCATATCATGATAGTAGTAGACTATCGATAATGGCACTATTAAATGAATTGGAATCAAGTATGTTTTCAAGAATAAAGTGGGCGTTACTTTAATCTTAAAACATACAACTTAAGCATTCGCTTATTATGAACCACAATCTTGATGAGTGGTGAACTCATATGTGTTTCATTATAATTCTTGATATGATCGGAATAGATTTTTACAGGTATTAATCCGATTCTGCATGTTGGAATTATTAATTGAAACATGTATCGTGAACATTCACTCAAATAAAGAGTTTATAGTGTTATCATCTCTTCTAGATGTTTTAAGGAGATTTGGTGATTAAGCTGGCGTCGATGGTTTGATGGACTAGCTACCCATCAAGTCTTAACACTAAGATGAGATCTTATGTGTTAATCACCATATAAAGTAAAATGAGAGATCTAGAAGGAAAAACCAACATAAGGGCAAAACGGTAATTTTACCCTTTGTTGTGCGGATGGCTATAATAAGGTTCTAAATAGGGTTTGCAATTGGACATATTCTCATAATATTTAATAATTCAAGAGTTCAACTAATTGTCTTTAGTGGAATGACATTTAGTTAATAAGCTAGAATTAATTCCAATGAGATTGAATTATTTTTGGGCTTATTGGAGCTTGAATTATCAAAGTCCAATAAGATTCCCCACTTGGCTTTAAGGAAGGTTATCAAGCTAAGTAAGAAGTAGTTTGGAGGCTTTAGAAGTCCATAATTGAATGATGGGCTTATACTAATTAATGGTTAATTGGAAGCCCATATGTTCATTTAGAAATGGGCTTGTTTTGGTTTAATGTAATTGATTAGATTAATTATATTAAAACAATTTTTTAATGGAGAAGAAGCAATTTCGAAATTGTGTTAGGTTAGATGTGTAACCACACATTTGACATTAAAATACTAAATAAAGATGGTCTTTATTATGGTTCATCATTATTAAATGGAGTTATGAACTTACCATTAAATGGTTTAATGGTTGGCTTTTAATGTTGGCATGTAACCTATTTGCATTCATTAGATTAAAGATGAAAGATGTGCATTAGATGGACCATCTTCCTTCTTTCTTCTTGCCAAAACCGAAATGGGTATTCAATTATAGGTTATGGTCTTTTCAAATAGCCATTTAAAGATAAATGAAGTAAGTCTCATTTATTGGCTATTTGATGAGTGATTAATGTAAGAAGTGATGCATTGGATGCCTCTCACTTTTTTCATTCATGCATATTTCAAAATTGAGATGTAAGAAAGGGTTCTTGCATGGTTTTTAGACATTCTCTCCTTTCATGCAAGGCATAACCGAAATTCCTAAGTGAAAGAATTGAAAGAGTTTCAATTTTGGTTCTTCTTCTTCTAAGAAAATCTCCTCCAAATATTTCTTCTCCTTTCCCACCAAAGGATTTTGTTAACCTAGTTGTCCTTGAAGAACAAGTGGTAAATCTAATTGGTTGAGGATACTACAACAAGGAAGAAGATAGATTGCTAAAGGAAAAGACTCAAAGGCAAAGGATTTGGATATAAGAAGGAGAAGATAGCGCAGCGAGGATTTAAAGTCATGCGAAGGAGTCGGTAATTCCTTTTATCTTGTTCTTGGTTTTATTATCCTTATACCATATCATGTATGGATTAGCATGTTGATTTGGATATATTGCTTCCGCTGCAAGATGATTTCTTAAAAGTTTTGAAATCTATCGTTTCTCCATACTAAGCATGTTTTCTTTTCCGATCCAACAATTGGTATCGAGCGGTTTTCATGCATGATTTGGTTCCTATATGGTGGATGCATGGGTTGGCAATCTTTTATGTATACTGCATATTTTTATGTGATAGAAATATATATGGTGTATGTTGCTCTTTTGGTTGTCCATAGAAGTTAAATTTTATCTTGTAAGATTTCTTCATTTGGTTGTAACAAGGAGGGTGGTCTATCATCACCATGTTTTCTCCTTGGTTTCTTTTTTCTATTTTATTTGATTTTGTAATGTACAAATTGATGTAATGATGAAGAAGGAGTAGCCATAGATTGAAGAAATGGAAAGGTAAAATTTTCGGTGTATCCTTTTGTGTTTTGGCATAAGTTTTGTGAAAACTAAGTTGCTGGAATTTTTGTTTCAATGAATCATATTTCAGTTATGATTGGAAAACAAGTGCTGGTTTTTTGTTTCAAAGAATCCAATTTCGGTTTTGCTAAAATACTAAGTGCTATTTTTAATTTTCATGAAATGAGTTTCGATTTTAATAAAACAAGTGCTGGGATTTTTTGTCAAAACAAAGATTTGGTATTCTAAAAATCTAGTGCTGGAATTTTATTTTTCAAAATGACAAAATTCTAATTTCATAAATGCCATTATATTTTGTTTACCGAATGGACCGGATCATGTTAGCGAAGAGTTCGAAGCGGAAGATCCAAGATGAAGAAGCATTTTTTGGGCCTAAAAGGCTTGTAATTATTTTATGTTTCTAGGATGGACAATCAAAAGTGGCTTTATTAGTTCATGTGATGAATGGAGAAATGAATGCTTGTAATATGTGATATTATGTGATTGCATGTCATTTAGAAAATTGCCAACCCTAGGCCTTGCCATGCATTCATTATGTATGAGATATATAATGAAACAATATAGGATGGATAATAAATTGCATCTAGACAAGATGGTATTTAAAACTTAAATCCCAAAAAGATTGAGTGGGAGAGGATGCTCCTGTGAGAGTCCACGGTCTCCAAATGATGGCCCGTTTGCATGTGATGAAGTGTTACTCCCCATCGGAGGGCATGGATCCTAGATCTTGCATGGTTTGGGTCTCCTTAAGGATAAGTCCACTTAATGATAGCAAATGTGACCTCCCACCGAGGCATGATTTGTAGGTATCTTTAGTGAATGAATCAAATGGTTATACACTTAACATTTTTTATCAATAAACTGCCCACCGTAGCTCTGTTGGTAAAAGTATGGACCAAATTAAGGCGCTTCTTAAAAATTGAGCATGAGATGCTTGGTAGTTTTTTAGTGGGAGGGTCCCGTTTTTCTTTTAATAGATAAGATGGTCCACCGTCACTTATCCATTATAGATAAGAAAAATAACCTTCAGTATAATGTTTTAATTTTTAAGTTTTGTTAAATCTATCATCATGCATACATGCATCATGATTTTATACAAAGTTCCATAAATTGTTGATTAGTATGCTCATGTTTTAATAATTTATATTTTCGACATAATCAACCACAAATGAATCCACTCACCTTTCTTGACTAATAACAAATTGGAAAATGGAGACAAGTTTAATGAATGGAGACGTAACCTTGACATTGTTCTTCAATATGAGCGTATTTCATGGGTGTTAACGAAAATGAGCCTACACCTCTAAGTGGAGATGCAACTCTGAGCAAGTCCAACAACATGGCGTTGGCGGAATCTTGACAAGACTACTAAGTGTTATATTAAAGCTTCATCGTGCATGTTGCAAAAGCAAATTGCTTGTATGAAAACTGCTAGTGCAATGGTCCATCACCTACATGAGATGTTTGGTGTGAGGACTAGGTCTGCAAGAGTGAAAGCTATCCAAACCTTTCATAATCTCAGACAGAAACCTGGTAAACCGGTGCGGGATTACATGATAAAGGTAATCTCTGCGGTCACTGAGGCTGAGATGCTTGGGGCGGATATGGATACGGACACGCAGATGATTATGATCATCAATAGCTTAAACTCTTCTTTTCAGCAGTTTAAGTTGGACTATGAGCTCAACAGCAAGGATTACACCTTGAGTGAGTTGATGAATACCCTCAGAGCACGGAGGAAATATTGAATATTAAGGCTCATTGGCCAGAAGCTAATGTAACTTCTTCTTCTAAGCCCAGGTAAGGGCGAGGAAAGAAGAAGGGTCGAATGAAAAGAAGGCCCAAATAGGGGTCAGGCCAAACCCATGAAAAGAAGGCCAAAGAGAACATCAAAGGAAAGTGTTTCCTTTGTGATGAGATGGGCCACCGGAAAAGAAGCATCCGATCTACCTAGAGTCCCTCAAAGCAAACAAGGTATGGGCTTCCTAAGTTTGTTAGGAACTAGAAATGTGGCAGATTATCTACTTCTTGGATATTAGATTAGGAGCCACTAACCATGTTTGTAATTCTTTGCAGGGGTTCAATGAAAGGAAAAGACTTCCTAAAGGCCGTTTAGTTAAGATAGCAAATGGTTCCTATGTTTCAGCAGAATCGGTGGGAGTAGTTATCTTGGACTTTCCTAGTGGTCATAGGTTATATTTGGAAGATGTTTATTACATGCCAATGATTGTAAGGAACATGATTTCATTTTTTGTCTAATAAAATCAACTATTCCTTATATTTTGAAAAGGTTGTTTCAATATATGAGAATAAGGATTTTATTTGTGAAGCGATAATTAAATAGGGATTGTTTTTATAGAACCTATGAAAGGCTCACTAAACACCACGTAATTGATAAAACTAAGACAATCCAATATCTCTAAGCATTAATTCAAAGTATCTGTGGCATCTAAGGATGGGTCATATCAATCGAAAAAGACTTGACAAAGCTAGTAAAGGATGGGATCCTTATGGGCTTGGATAGTGATCCATTACCCACTGTGAACCTTTTATTAAAGGAAAAATGACAAAAGCCTCATTTCCTTCTAAAGGAAACAGATTTGAATCCACATTGGACATGGTACATCTTGATGTGTGGGGCCCATGAATGTACAAGTTAGAGGAGGTTATGAATATTTCATAACTTTTATAGATGATTACTCAAGACATGGCTATTTGTATTTGATGCATAAAAGAGTGAATCTTTTGAAAAGTTCAAAGAATTCAAAGTGAAGTGAGAAGCAACTTGGCAAGCCATTAAAACGACTTTTCAATCGGATCGAGGTGGTGAGTATTTATCCGGAGAGTTCAGCAATATTTAATTGACAATGGAATTGTTTCAATTTGTCGACTCCTCGTACACCTCAACGAAATGGTGTAGTAGAGAGAGAAATAGAACTCTATTGGAAATGGTAAGATCAATGATGTCTATGCTAGCCTTCGAGAATCGTTACGGGATATGCCATACAAACGCAACATATCTTCTTAACTTTGCTCCATCCAAATCGGTGCCTAAAACACCTAGGGAGTTGTGGATGGCCGAGTGCCTTCATTGAGGCACTTGAGGACTTCAGGGCTGTCCACCCGTGATCTAAAGCTTGAATCCACAAAGATGGAACCAAGGTCGAAGTATGTTTGTTTGTAGGATATCCTACGGAACTCGATGGTACTATTTTACAGTCCTCGTGATAGGAAGGTATTTGTGTTTACAAATGCAAACTTCTTAGAGGAAGAGTTTGTGAGAAATCACAAAGGAAGAAGTGAAGTAGTACTAAAGGAGTTAGCAATTTCATCCAAACCAAGAGTTGTTTTGGATATGACAGAACAAGATGTCGAAATGGATTTAAGAGTTGAATCAGAAGTGCAACCTGAACATCAAGATGTGCCTAGATATAGTGGGAGGGTTGTGAGACAACCAGATAGGTATCTGGGTTTAGGAGAAGGCATAATTGCCATCTCAGATCAAGAAGAAACAGATCCCGTTACGTATACACAGGCTATTAATGATATTGATGCAGGAAAATGGCTCAAGGCAATGGAATCGGAAATAGATTCTATGTATACTAATGAAGTCTGGGTCCTTGTAGATCTACCACCAGGTCTAAAGATCATAGGGTGTAAATGGATCTACAAAAGGAAAAAGGGGATCGGATGGAAAGGTAGAGACTTTTAAAGCTAGATTGGTAGCTAAAGGCTATACTCAAAAGGAGGGTATAGACTACGAGGAGACTTTTTCTCCGGTTGCCATGCTTAAGTCCATCAGGATTCTTTTGGCCATAGCAGCCTATTTCGATTATGAAATATGGCAAATGGATGTCAAGACCGCATTTCTGAATGGAGATCTTGAGGAGACCATTTATATGGCCCAACCAGAAGGATTCATTGAGCTAGGTAATGAGCATAAGGTTTGCAAGTTGCAAAGGTCCATTTATGGACTTAAGCAAGCATCTAGGTCTTGGAACATTATGTTTGATAAGGCTATCAAAACCTATGGGTTCATACAAAACCTAGATGAGCCTTGTGTTTACAAAAGAATACAAGAAGGTAAGGTTACTTTCCTAATCCTCGTATGTTGATGACATTACGCTCATTAGGGAATGATGTGGGAATGTTATCTGCATGTTAAGGATGGTGAATGAACAGCTTTCAATGAAGGATTTGGGAGAGGCTACCTATGTTCTAGGGATCAAACTTATAAGGGATCGTAAGAACAAGAAGATAGTTTTTCTCAACTAACCTACATTGAGAATATGCTCAATAAGTTCGCCATGCAAGATTCCAAGAGGGTTTCACTCTTACTAGACATGGAATCAAACTTTCAAAGGAACAAGCACCTAAAACCCAAGAGGAGGTTGAGCGCGTGCGTAACATTCCATATGCTTGGCAGTTGGTAGTTTGATGTATGCAATGTTGCAGCACTAGACGAGATATCATTACGCGATGGGGATGGTAAGCGATTTGATCCAATCGAGAATGGAACATTGAATTGCGGTTAAGTGTATACTTAAGTATCTTTGTAGGACGAAGAACTTAATGCTTGTTTACTCTGGAAGTAATCTTATTCCGGCGGGATATCGGATTCGATTTCAATCGATGTTGATTCAAGAAATCAACTTCGGTTCTATATTTACTTTAGGAGGTGGAGCCATAGTTTGGAGGAGTGTCAAGCAATCTTGTATTGCTGATTCGATTATGAAGGCTGAGTATGTTGCTGCTTGTGAAGCGTGAAAGGAAGCGATCGGCTCAGGAAGTTCTAAATGATTTGGAGGTAGTTCGGAGGTAGAAAAGCCATTACACTTTATTGTGATAATAGTGGGGCGGTGGCTAATTCTAAAAACCTCGGAACCACAAAGTCGCCAAACACATTGGCGAAAGTATCATCTCATAAGGAGATAATACAACGTGGAGAAGTGGATGTGGTAAAGATTCTCTGAGCAAAACCTTGTTGATCCGTTCACAAAGACATTGACTCAAAAGAGCTTTGAGGGTCACCTAGAAGGGATGGGAATGAAGGATATGTCAAACTTGCTTTAGGGCAAGTGGGAGATTATTGAAGTTATGTAAATATAGTGCCCTGAAAGCAAGTGTATTTACATGTAACTTTATCTTCTTCGATTCTGATTTTGTAATGAAAATATTTATTATTAATAAAACAAAAGAGTTTGGTTTTATCTGTATGAGCATTATATATCTAGTCATAAGGTACCAAGATTCATTTGTAAGTAATATACATATACATAGAGATGTATGGGAAACATGTATATTATTAGAATCAATTAATTGATTCACAGTTGAATAATCAAGTTGGTCGTTTGATTATGGTTTAGGCGTAGTGTTGCGATTTATCTCCATATAAGTAAAGGAGTTTACTTAAAGGGAATGATGAGTTTCATATCATGATAATAGTAGACTATCGATAATGGCACTATTAAATGAATCGGAATCAAGTATGTTTTCAAGAATAAAGTGGGCGTTACTTTAATCTTAAAACATACAACTTAAGCATTCGCTATTATGAACCACAATCTTGATGAGTGGTGAACTCATATGTATTTCATTATAATTCTTGATATGATCGAATGGATTTTTACAGGTATTAATCCGATGTCTCGCATGTTGGAATTATTAATTGAAACATGTATCGTGAACATTCACTCGAATAAAGAGTTTATAGTGTTATCATCTCTTCAGAAGTTTTAAGGAGATTTGGTGATTAAACTGGCGCGATGGTTTGATGGACTAGCTACCCATCAAGTCTTAACACTAAGATGAGATCTTATGTGTTAATCACCATATAAAGTAAAATGAGAGATCTAGAAGGAAAAACCAACATAAGGGCAAAACGGTAATTTTACCCTTTGTTGTGCGGATGGCTATAATAAGGTTCTAAATAGGGTTTGCAATTGGACATATTCTCATAATATTTAATAATTCAAGAGTTCAACTAATTGTCTTTAGTGGAATGACATTTAGTTAATAAGCTAGAATTAATTCGATGAGATTGAATTATTTACGGGCTTATTGGAGCTTGAATTATCAAAGTCCAATAAGATTCCCCACTTGGCTTTAAGGAAGGTTATCAAGCTAAGTAAGAAGTAGTTTGGAGGCTTTAGAAGTCCATAATTGAATGATGGGCTTATACTAATTAATGGTTAATTGGAAGCCCATGTGTTCATTTAGAAATGGGCTTGTTTTGGTTTAATGTAATTGATTAGATTACTTATATTGAAACAATTTTTTTTTAATGGAGAAGAAGCAATTTCGAAATTGTGTTAGGTTAGATGTGTAACCACACATTTGACATTAAAATACTAAATAAAGATGGTCTTTATTATGGTTCATCATTATTAAATGGAGTTATGAACTTACCATTAAATGTTTTAATGATTGGCTTTTAATGTTGGCATGTAACCTATTTTCATTCATTAGATTAAAGATGAAAGATGTGCATTAGATAGACCATCTTCCTTCTTTCTTCTTGCCAAAACCGAAATGGGTATTCAATTATAGGTTATGGTCTTTTCAAATAGCCATTTTAAAGATAAATGAAGTAAGTCTCATTTATTGGCTATTTGATGAGTGATTAATGTAAGTGATGCATTGGATGCCTCTCACTTTTTCATTCATGCATATTTCGAAATTGAGATGTAAGAAAGGGTTCTTGCATGGTTTTAGACATTCTCTCCTTTCATGCAAGGCAGAACCGAAATTCCTAAGTGAAAGAATTGAAAGAGTTTCAATTTTGGTTCTTCTTCTTCTAAAAATCTCCTCCAAATATTTCTTCTCCTTTCCCACCAAAGGATTTTGTTAACCTAGTTGTCCTTGAAGAACAAGTGGTAAATCTAATTGGTTGAGGATACTACAACAAGGAAGAAGATAGATTGCTAAAGGAAAAGACTCAAAGGCAAAGGATTTGGATATAAGAAGGAGAGGATAGCGCAGCGAGGATTTAAAGCTGTAGCGAAGGAGTCGGTAATTCCTTTTATCTTGTTCTTGGTTTTATTATCCTTATACCATATCATGTATGGATTAGCATGTTGATTTGGATATATTGCTTCCGCTGCAAGATGATTTCTTAAAAAGTTTTGAAATCTATCGTTTCTCCATACTAAGCAAGTTTTCTTTTTCCGATCCAACAGTAAACTTTTGAGTTGTGTTGTTTCTGAAATTAGAAGTTATTTGGTTGAAAGAAAAGTGTATTGGGGTACTTATGGATGTTTAATTATGTGTGATGGTTGGAAAAATAGGGGACAAGAGCCTATTATAAATTTTTTGGTTTATTCTACAAATAACTTTATGTTTTTGAAATCTATTGATGCATCTGGCCTTATTAGAAATACTGAGACTTTGCAATATTTGAGAAAGTTGTGAATTATGTAGGGTTAGAAAACATTGTTTAGTTTATTACTGAAAATGATTTTACTTAGAAAGCGATAGGAAAAAGGTTGCAAAATACGTATAATTCATTTTTTGGACTCCTTGTGTTGCACATTGCATTGACCTAATGCTGGAGAATGTAGGGGATCTTAGATATTTTCCTATTATTGAGAGACTATGCAGAAAGCTAAAAAGGTGACAAAGTTCATTTATATTCATTCATAGGTATTGAATTTGATAAGAAAGGAATTTATCAATGGTAAGAATTTGTGTCATCCTGCTATGATAAGATTTGCAACAAATTTCTTATCACTTTAGTCTTTTATTTCGATGAAGAAAGAATTAAGACAAATGTTTACGAGTGATAAGTAGATTACATTTCAGCATGCTAGGTCTAATGTTGGACTGAAGATTTGAAATATTATACTGAAAGATAGAAAATTTTAATTTTAATGTCAGTTTATTATCTAAGTTTGTGAGTCTTTGGTGAGGGTGCTTTGCTTGGATAATAGTGAAGAAAAACTAACAATAGGTTATATTTTTTATGTCATAGAGAGAGCGACAGTAGCAATCAAGACTAATTTGAAACATAGGCCTTCTTTATACACACCATATCTTTCAATCATTAATGAGAGAAGGGAAAGACAACTTTCTTCTCCATTTTTTGCAATTGGGACATATGAGTCCTAGTGTCTATTTTAGACTGAATCTTTCTAAGCAAGATTGTAACATCCCGTTACCCATGTCAAGGCAAAATCAATGGATGAGAGCAAGTGCTGAGGAAGTAGAAAACACGCTCCGTGCTCATGCATAATATGACATACACGTACATATTGAAAAGTAAATGTTCATGCATATAAAAAAATAATTGTACATGCATTCATTGACAACTTCCACGTATGATTGTTTTTTAATGTGATTGTGATTAAAAATGATAAGTGGAGTGATCTGGAGAGTGTTCACTGGGTGTGCTTCGGTCTGTAAGAATATGAAGTTTGTTATAAATTTGAGAATTGAGTGCAGTATATTGAATGAAAGTAGAAAATTCATGTTCTGTATTCGAGGGAAATTTTGGATTAATCTAGGCTAGATGAGAGAAATTTTTCTTCTCAGAAGTTATAGAAATTCTGGATGTTTGAGCTTAGAGTCATGATCCTTATAAGGAAGAAGAGCAAGAGAGGAGTTCGTTTCTTCTGTAATGACGTCATCTCCTTCTGTGTTTTTGTAACATCCCATTGCTAGTGGAAAGGGGTAGGTTGGTAAATGTGAGTGACTAATGAGAGTTAGGAATGTATTCAACATGTTCATGTATAACTTGCTACATACTTAGACTTGATTGTTGCACATGAAAATACTTGTACATGCATTCATGAATAATTCCGGGTATAATTGGAATGATTTGAGAATCTTGAATGTTATTATATTGAAAATTTTATGGGTTAGTGAGATCTTGATGTTTTGAATTTTAGTGGAATTATTGTATTCGTATATGTTGGTGAAGTTATGGAGTATTGAGAGAGATATAATTATAGTAGGGAACAAGAAAGAAATTAAATAAAGATTTGGAGATAGTTGGGTTGTAAAGATGATTGTTGTATTGGAAAGAGGGAACTAAATGGAGTTAGTTTCAAAGAAACTAAGTTAGGGTTTAATCATTTAGAAAGTGACATGTGTCACTTAGACCTTGTACTCTAGCTAAAAGTAGGTCACTATTCCTTGAGAGTTGGCAGGTTAAGTCTTGTCCAAGTCCCTTCTTTACTTTCATCTTTCTAAAACTTCTCTCTTCGAAACACAGAATTTTCCAACAAAATATCTTCTACGGGACTCTTGAGTTCTTCCTTCTTTCACCAACGTTACTTTGCCATGTGTGTCATCTACTCTAAGGAAAACCGAAGCTGATCATTTCACTCGGTGGAGTGCAAAACGTGTGGAGTTTAGGGCTTGAAGATTTTGAAGTTTTCATCGGTGTAAGTGTTAGAGAATCCCTCACCGTTGGGGGTTTGAGAAATAAAGGCGATAGGTTATTGTCATTTGCATGAAAATGTACTTCATGTGTTTGTTCTTAAATCTTGGGTAGTTGGGGAGAAATAAATTCAGTTATAGTGTTAAATTAGTTTTGAGAAAACTTTTGGTGTTTGGAGGCGTAAAGTGTTGAAAGTTAGAAAGTCTGGAAATTTCTCATTGAGCATGTTTCATATTTTGACCATAACATTTTCGTAGTTGTCTAAATGAGATGATTCTTGATTTGGAGTAAACTAAGAATATATGGCTGCAATTAGTATGAAGACATTGAATTTCAGTTCTGTCTCTAAGAGTCTCAAAAGTTGTCACAAAGTTGAGAACTGGTGCGGGATGTTGAGAGTTGAGCGAAAATTCGTGTTCCAACTTCGGGAGGAAATTTGGACCTGATTTAGATAGATTTTGGTAAAGTTTCCTTCTGAAAAGTTGTAGACCTTTCTTTTAGTTTTCCAACGGTATGAAGTTGGTAAAATTTGGATATCGAAGTCAAAAGTGATGATCTTTTTAAGTGGATCTGTTGAGACAGAACCACGAAACTGAGGCAGAGCCTTGAGGGACGAGGCAGAGCCTTGAGGCCGAGAGCAGAGGCAGAGGCGAGACGCAGACTTGGCCTAAACCGAGACGCAGACGCAGAAAAATAGATTGTACTTTTGGGTCATAACTTCTTCTCTAGACCTCCAAATGACCTGATTTTGAAGCATTGGATTCTAACACATTTATTTATCTCTCCACAAAAGTTATGGTCTTTGGTATTATATTGGAAATGATTGATCGAATCAAAGTAAGGGTACCGGTGGAAGGAGTATGAATTTGGATATTTCTTGATTGTATTCCGATATTTTGATGATATCTTGGTCTATAGGATTCCTATTGAGGTAATTCTTGATTTGTAGTGAACTAGAGTAATAGGGCTGCAAATTATATGAGGGACCTGAATCTTGATCTGGTCTCTAAGGTGTTCAAATTCGGATGGAAGTCGGATATAATACCTTTGTTTTGGAGAAAGATCCAAATGGTTCATTGGATTATGAGATTGGATTCAAATGGTTTATGGAGGTTAAATCCCACAAAATGGGGCTAGTTAAGTGAGTTTTGATAGTTGAATGTCTTGTGAAGAAATTGATGGATTGATACGGGATAATCATGAATATGCATTGTACATATTTCATCTCATTCATGTGCATTATTAAACACTTACGATTGTTCAAATTGTGATATCTGTATATATGTTATTTGTTTAGAGGAGCCACTAGAGCGTCAACCTCCGACGTTCTTTGGATCTTCCGCATTAACCGGGAGAAACTAGTGAGTAACCTAGATGGTCTCACTCAATTAATTGTTTGCTTTAGAATATATTTTAAATGAGTTATTTAAGTGCTCCAAACATGTGAAAATTGTGAATGTGCATATGAATGCAAAAGTGTGCTAAGCATTTCTCTTGAATGCCTGGACTAAGGTCGATGATAAATGTGATCAAAAGCGTGAATGTGCATCCATGTAATTGGTGAGATTATGATATGTGAAACACTCATTACATGTATGCATGAAAGATAAAGGAAGTTATGATTTGGAGTTGCGGGATAAGGAGCTAAAAGCTCAAAAATGTGAATAGAGCCTTGGGCTCGAGTGCGACTGTCCCCAATATCTACGAAGAGATATGAGACGTTATTCGACTAAGCTCGACATCCAGAAAAGGATGAGCTGGAAAAAGGCACTCGGTCATAACGACAATAATAAATAAAAGTGAGTCTCACGTGCATTGCCAATAATAATTGATGTGTGATTTATATGAACAATGTGATACATTGTGAATATGCAATGAAGTGAATATTATGTTATGTGCGATGATTTGATGCATGAATTGAGTGAACCATTGATGATGGTTACCTCATTGAGTTCGCAAAACTCACCAAAATTGCAACGTTGTCTTTTCAGGACCGAGAGATAACTCTAGTTGTTAAAGAGGATCTTCTAGCCGAGTAGATTGCAATTGGAGATAGAGGTCATGACTCAAAGGTCGGTCAGCTGGGGTGCTTTTGGATGGTTTAGAAAATTTTGATTCACTTTCCTTATTCGCATAGTACTACTGTATTAGGTTTTCTGATGATGTACATTTGGATATTGTGGACAGACAATGTAGACTTTGATTTTTGCGAAATGTAATGAGGAAAAAGTTGGTTTTAAAATATTGTAATCTTCTTATGATGCTTTATTCTTGAATTATGTTACCATGCTATAGAGAGGGATGTAGTGATCGATCGTAGCGTACCCTCATCGTAGGATATGTGTCGGAATGACCTCCGGGTGTCCCGGTGGATACCCTGCGGTAAGGGGGCGCTACAGTTTTGCTCCGTTTCTTCAAACTTTTGCTTCTTCTATGTTACTGTGCACAAACTTCTTCTGTGTTACTGTGCACAAACTTCTTTTGTGTTACTGTGCACAAACTTCTTCTGTGTTATTGTGCACAAACTTTGTCTGTGTTTTGTATATCTTCTGTGTTTTGACGATACACTTCTTCTGTCTTTAGTATCGTATGTGTTTTGTATCTCTTTTGTGCTTTGATGATACACTTCTTCTGTCTTTGGTATCGTATGTGTTTTGTATATCTTTTGTGTATTGGATATGAAATATTGTGAATTATTTATTATGTAACTAGGTGAGCCATCGATGATGGTCGATCATTGAGTTTGCAAAACTCACCCAAAATTTGCAAATATTTTTCAGGATCAGAAGAATACCCCGTTAGGCCAACGGGAGCATCCCCACAGCATTCAAATGAAGGATAAAGGTCGGGATCAATTCACGCCTGCATTGTATTTCTTTATTTTTGTATTGAATTGTATTTTTCGCAATTTTTGGTATAAATTTGTATTCCAAAATGATTAAAGTGTTTTATATTTGTGAAAGGTGTTAAGTCCAAATGACTTTACTTAGATATGATTTTGATGTATAACAAAGAGAATCAATAAAAAGAAAAGTCATACAGACGAAGTCAGACATACAAAAGAAGCCACACAGACAAAGTCAGACATACAGACGAAGTCATGCAGATGGAAAATGAAAAGAGCACGCATGCTAAGCAAAGCGAGCCTTAAAACGCAGATCACGAATAGTAAAGCGAGCGAAGACGCGAAATAGTAAAAGCGAGCAGAGCAGAAACACGATTTATAAAAATACAGACGAAGAAAAACAGATGCAGAATTCGAAAAGAAGACGAAAGAGTCAGTTCGAGTTAGTTACAAAACTCAACTGATTAACCTTTTCTTTAAAGATTAAAGAAACAAGAATCAAGAAGCAGTTGGAGACGAAGGCTATAAATACAAGTTGAAATCGAAGATTGTAAAGTTAGCAAAATAGTTGAAAAGTCGAGTTGAAAAATTAGCTGAATTACATCTACGTGATCGTAAAGAGCTTATTGTGCGAATTAGCTAAGAGCTATTTTACTGTAACAAGTGTTCAAACACTTTTCTGAGAAAAAGTAGTGCAGATAGCCTGCAGAGGCTAAGTATGAAAGAATACTGATTGTAGAGACCTGAAGAGGCTCGCAAAGAATACTTGTAACGTTGAAAGAGATAGTGAAAATCTCAGAAAGAACTCTGAGGACTGGACGTAGCCCACGGTTTGGAGTGAACCAGGATAAATCGTTGTGTCAACTACTCTCACTCTATCTCTATTTTAGATTAAAGTTTTATCAGTACTTAATCAGTAAACAAAGTTTTCAAAAATTTTGATTAATTAGAATCTATCGGAAGTTCTGTAAAGAATTTTATTTCTAACAAACAGTTTTGAAAGATTTTTCAAAAAGGGGAATACACAATTCAACCCCCCTTCTCGTGCATTCTATATCGTTTTATAAGTATTGTATTAACGTGTGATTCACTTCAATTGGTATCAGAGCTTGGTATCCAAGAATCACTTTAGCAAAGTGTGGATAAAAAATAATGGCGTAATCACATATATACATCGCAGAAGGAGCCTCAATCATTACACCTCCAGCATTCAACGGAGAGGATTATCATTATTGGAAAGATAGGATGCGGCTATTCATAGAATCTACTCATGTCGACCTTTGGGACGTAATAGAGAACGGACCTTATACACCAATAGATGAAGATGGCAATTCCATTCCACGAGTCAGATGGACGGCTGGCCAAAAGGTAAGAATACAACTGAACTCAAAGGCGAAGTTTTTATTGACGTGTGCCCTAAGCAGGAGCGAGTATGACAAAGTCCACGGATGCGATACCACGAAGGAGATATGGGACACATTGTCCATCGCTCACGAAGGCACAAGCCAAGTTAAAGAATCTAAGATAAGTATTCTTGTGCATCAGTATGAACTTTTCAGGATGAAAGATGAAGAATCTATTGATCAAATGTTTGGAAGATTTCAAACAATTGTCAATGGATTGAAAGCTCTTAGAAGAACGTACAACAATCAAGACCATGTTCGAAAGATCTTAAGAAGTCTTCCAATGAGGTGGAGACCTAAAGTTACTGCGGTGCAAGAAGCCAAAGATTTGAGCGTGCTAAAACTTGACGAGTTACTTGGATCCTTGAAGATTCATGAAGTTAAACTCGATGCTTTCAAGACAAGCCCAAGCGGGACAAGTCGATAGCTTGAAGGCGGACATAAGAATCACAAGACTCAAAGACGGAGGAAATCATCAAAAGCGTTAAAGATTGAAGAATCAAGGATGACGACTCGGCCAATCGAGCCGGAGTCAAGTGATGAAGATGACGAATTATCTTTTATCTCGAGAAAGATAAGACACATGTGGAAGAAGAAGTCCAAAGGGAATCAGACTTTCAAAAAGAATGGCAAAGATGAAGCCAAACTAAAGAAGTCATCTATCATTTGCTACGAGTGCAATCAGCCTGGACACTGAAGTAAATCACACGTTAATATATTGAGTAATAATATGATCAAGATACCTGAAGGGGGGTTGAATGTGATAAACTTTTCATTAATCCCTTGATAACAATTGCTTGTTCTTTGAAAACTTATCTTAAATCAATTCTTGACTAGTTTGAAAACCTTTGATAATAATGAAAACTACGATTTAAGTAAAGTAAGAGTTAGAGAGAAACACGACAATTTATCTGGTTCACCCCAAACCGTAGGCTACGTCCGATCCTCGAGATATCCTTCGAGATTTCACTATCTCGAGCTGTTTACAAGTATTCTTTGATTTGAGCCTCTTGGTCTCTTAACAACAAGTATTCTTTTACTCTTAGCCTCTTGGGCTACACAAACACTTTTCAAAATGAAAAACTAATAAAGAGCTTTTACTAAAGAATTGCTCTTAACAATGTACACTCGAAAATAGTTCACATTTTTCTCGAGATAGTCGATGTTTGAATACTCGAGTTTCATTCACTTTTCTCAAAAGTCGTTTTACTTCAATCTCGAATCTTATTTATAATCGTCTTCAACTGTTTCTTGAATATCTTTTTGAATCTTTAAAGCGGTTATTCAGTTTAACTCAGAATCGTCTTAAGCGATGTTTCTTTCTTCTGTCGATTCTTGTATCGTGCCTTTTCTCTTATTAAAGCTTAAACCGATTTTTGTATCGCCTGCTTTTCTCTTCGTAAAGCTTAAAATGCGATTTTATCTTACCGCTTTTCTCTTAGTAAAGCTTAGTCGATTTTTGTTCCGTCTGTTTTCATACCTTTTCTTCATACATTTTCTTAGTCATTATTCTTCCTTCCTTTTCTTCCTACATTTTTCTTAAATGCTTTTTTTCTTACCTTTTCTTAGTCTGTTATTCTTAGTCTTTTTTCCTTCCTTCGCTTTTCTTCCGTCTTATTCTTCCGTCCTTTTCCTTCCTTCGCATTTTTCTTAGTACATTATTCTTCATACCTTTTCTTCCTTACATTTTCTTCCATCTGCTTTTCTTCCTTCCTTTTCTTCAAATACATTATTCTTCCGTCATTTTTTCCTTCCTTCATTTTTCTTCAAATGCTTTTCTTCCTTCGCTTTTCTTCTTATACATCCATCTACTTTTCATTTGTATATTTCTCTTTGTTTATTATCAAAATTATTTAATACGTGAAGTCCGGTTTGACTTAACATTCTCCCCTTTTGATGATAACAAATACTTGTGAATTAGAGAAATATGAAAGTATCAATTATCTGAGTATTGAGATAAAAAATAACTTCGCTTTATCCTTCCAAATGATTTCTTCCTTCTCCTTCTCCCTATTTGTTATTGATCAAAAAATTATTTCCCAATCTGCTTCACCAACTTTTCAGCATCTTCTTAATCTTCTTCATATCCTTATCAAGTTTTGAACATGCTTCTTTAAAGCGATGATTCATCTGCGATCGAGGATTACTGTCTCAACAACTTGCTTTTCAACGATAGCCACCGTTGTTGTATAAGCTTCCTTGTTAAAGACATTTGTTTCAATGATTTGTAGGAGGTGGAGGAACAAATCTGACTTGTTCATGAATATCAAGATCATAGGAATCATGTATCGTTGATAAGTGCTTCGAACCATGGCATAGCTTCTGATTTGAGGTGATCTCCCACAGAGGTCGATTTAGCAGAATGTTACGTAAAATAGTATAACAACATTCGAGTTGCCAATCGAGCAGAACAATCTTGACCACTTTCGATAGTCCCTCCTGTGGATCCTCTGCAGAGTAGCCTTAGTTAGGCTTGGTCTGGATCTTGATATCTGCAGATAAATTTCCACTCCTTTTCTCTTCACATGCTTCATCAATCAATTTCTGCCTCTTGATTTGATCGAAGTCATGTCATCCTGGCCAGCTCTGGTTGAACTTTTAGCTTGACTTCTCATACTTGAGTTCAACAAAATTTGGTGGTTGAAGATCGGTACTACCTTGATTCTTGTCTTTATTCGAGATAGGATAAGAAGTGAGGCGCTCTCCAAATGGCTCGGTGGATATGGTTCTCTTCCAACTCTCTTGATTGATCATAGAAATTTTGTAACCCCTATCCAACGGATGTAAATGCCATTATCATATTCAATGATTTGAAGAAGGCTTTCACATATCTCTTTGGTTTGTCTCGGATGATGGCGAGACTTGGTCTTCTTCTCTCTATTACAACCAATATGTGTTCCCAACTTTCTCTTTGAGCAGTTAAATACTTAGATGGGACATTAGTCATCACACTCACAACTTTTGAGTAGCCTTCTTACCCATAACATGAGTAGCAACTTGTTTGTGGACAAGTGTAGACTGAAAAGTAGTAGGAACTACTTCTTCAAAATTGGATTATTAAGAACTTTGTGAGAATCCTTAATATTACCCGTAATAGTTTCCTGATAATCGCTTGATGAGCAACTTCCATATTAACTTCAAGACATCAACAAAGACTAACAAACACTTGCAAGAGACTTTTACAGTAGTGTCAACAACAGTCTCTTCTTGCCTTGCCTTCTTAGACTTTGTCTCTGTTGTTGGACTTTCTTCTTTTCTCGCACTCATTTTCTTTAACCTTGGTGACCTCTTGGATTGTTCTTTCTTCTTTTCAGGTTCTTCTTCTTTCCTTTTCCTCCATTTCCTTGAGGCGAGTTTACGAATCTTTCTCGAGGATTGATGATAGTGATTTTGTAGCTTTTGATCTCATCGTTCATAATGCTTTGATTGGCTTGAATCTCTGGATAGGCGGCTTCTTTCTGCATACAGTTTACATTACAGGTGACCTTCTTGCTTGTTTAGGAATGTCACTCACGAGAGGTTCCCCTTACGCTTCAAGTCTCTGATTCAAAAATCGAACACTTCTTGACTTTGATTCTGAGTGTGATCTTCTCTCCTTCATAGAGGATTTCTTGGTATAGGCTCCCCTCGGTTGTTGCTTTCCTTGGTGCTTCGCTCCTTTTACATCGGAAATCTCGGACCCATTTTAGCAGTTGTTGAATCTATATAGCTTTTGACAGCCTATCTTACATCTGATTCCCTTTCAATCGATGCAGATTCTTTGAACACTCTTGTCAACAACATCCCATGGGGACGGTGTTTGTATCCTTTATAGATTTTACCATGTACTGAAAAATCAAATATGGTAAATCTATTGGGTGATGATTTAGAAGATGAAAGATGCATTGTTCATCCAGGTAGTGACTGATGTCTTGAACTTATTCTCGGTGAGATCTGATCACATAGAATCGTGAACAATACCCTTGCCTTTGGTACCAGACCAGAGGCTCTCCTTTCGATTGGGTTATTGTGTCCATAGAGTTGACGACTAACTTCATCTTCGTTCATCTTGAGCTTTGTCATCCATTTCACCATATTAGTGGGTTGAACTCCATCCATTGGACATTGATAACTTTCTCCGATAACTCCTTTGTTACAATAACAGTGTGTGTCTACATATGACACGATTGTATCATCTCTTGATTTAGTATTCTTCGAACTCATAAATTTCTTGGAGATAGACTTCATCTCGTATTTGAAAGAAGTTTCTCCATCCTGCCGCCATTATCTCGGCTCTATATCCATCTGTTCTTTTCTTAGTTCTTGAAGTTTACCAATCTTCCCATCGATCTGGATCAACTCATAAAATAGGCGACATACATCTTGCGATTACATTGAATAGGAACTTGCTTGAAGAATTTTCGGAGAGATTTGGAAGAACTAGCAATTTCGAATTTGGTAGGAATCCCAAAAGTCGGTTTAGGGATTTTATTGCAAATTCTAGAATGATTAATACTTCTCGATGATCGATGACCTTTTCCTCTAAAACTTTTCCTTGTGAAAGAAGTTTTAAGTCTGAAACCGTCAACACCGTTTAACTCCACCGTTTCATTGTCTTTTCTTTTGAAAATCGGATGATCAATCTGTTAACTCGCCATCTATCTGTCTTGTCATATTGAGGTTCGTCGATTTCTTTAAGCGATCTTCACTTAGTGGTTTTGTGAAGATATCCTACCTTGATATTCGTTTCCACGAATTGTAGGTAGCGACTTTCTTACGAGCGTAATCTCTCGAGAAATGATGTCGACTTCTATGTGCTTCATCCTTGAATGTTGAATTGGATTCTTTGACAAGTGATGGTATTTGGTGTTGTCACGAGTATATTGGAATCTCTTCCTCTTGTATTGAGTAGTCCTCAATTGATACTTGATCCTGACAATTGTGAACAACAACTTCGGCGGAACATATATTCACTTGGCGATTGATAATGCAATCGAGCTTTGTCTCTTGCTTGACCATGACACGAGTTTGGTCGAGGAAGTGACAACCACCACTCGTGCTCTTCCTTTCGATCCTATCACGGCATAGTCCGCATCATAATATCCATTCAACCTGAAATCTTTACCTTTCTCATACATTAAGCAAAGATCGGTAGTACTGCGAGATATCTCAAAATTCGTTTCTGATGTAATGAGATTCTCTAGGATCGGCCTGAAACCTTGCACACAAGCATACACTGAATAGAATGTCAGGTCTACTTGCTGTAAGATAAAGCAAAGAACCAATCATCCCTCTAAATAGGGTTTGATCCACCTTCTTACCACTTTCTTCTTTTGACAACAAGTTTGAAGGATGCATCGGTGTAGACATACTTTTAACACCGCGTATCAAACTTAGACAACAATTCTTTGACATATTTTTGTTGATGGATAAAAATCTTATCCTTAGTTTGCTTTACTTGCAATCCAAGAAAGAATTTTAACTCACCCATCATGCTCATCTCAAATTCATTTTCATCATATTTTCAAGCTCATGCATAACCTTTTGAGGTTGCTCCAAAATAATATCATCAACATAGATTTGCCTGATAATAAAATCATTATTCAAGTTCTTCCTAAAAGAGTTTTGTCTACTTTACCTCTAGTAAATCCATTTCCTATAAGAAATGAGCTCGAGACGATCATACCATGCTCTAGGGGCTGTTTGATCCATATAAGGCTTTATGAAGTGCTGTAGACATGATCTGGATACTTTATATCCTCAAATCCGGGAGGTTGCTTGACATAGACTTCTTCATCTATAAAACCGTTCGAAATGCACTTTTACATCCATCTGAAAAAGCTTTATGTCATGGCAAGCAAAGATATACAGCGGTATCCTTATTGCTTCAAGTCTTGCTTTGGAGCATATGTCTCATTGTAGTCTATTCCTTCTTGCGATTATAGCCTTGTGCTACTAATCTTGCCTTATTCGACTTACTTTTCTGATTAGTCTAGCTTATTCTTGAATATCCATCTAGTACCAATAATGGATTTCTTTTGGGTTTAGGAACTAAGGACCGGACTTTATTCTCTTGAATTGATTCAACTCCTCTTGCATAGCTAATATCCATGCTTCATCTTTAGAGCTTCATCAATCTTCTTAGGTTCTACTTGGATATAAATGCCATGTTGGCTTCTCTTACGAACTTGGACCTTGTTCTTACACCTACGAGGTTTCTCGAATAATTGACTCTTTAGGATGAAAGCTTTTGTATCTCGATCTTTCTTTAACTCAAAATTCTTAAAATGTCATCTTTTCATCATGAGGTGTTTACGATGAAGATACTTCCTTACCTTTGCGTCAAAACCTTTATGTGACATCATCTTGATTCCTCTTCCTTATTGGGTTGAGAGCTATCATCGAACTTAACATGAATAGTTTCTTCAACGGTCTTTGAGGTGAGGTTGAAGACTCTAAATGCCTTTGAAGTGAGAGAATAGCCTAGAAAATTCTGAAAATGTCTTTGCATCAAATTTGTCGAGCTTCCTTTGTGTTGAGAATAGTGCACTTGCGGTAGAAAGGATGGAAATAAGAAATGTTTGGTCTCCTTCCATTCCACAACTCATAGGGAGTTTTCTTCAGCATTGGTCGCAGCAACACTCTATTCTGAATGTAGCATGCTATATTGACAGCTTCTGCCCAGAAGTATTTAGGAAGATTCATCTCGCACAGCATTGTTCTTGCCATCTCTTGAATCGTCCTATTCTTCCTCTCAACAACTCCATTCTGCTGCGGAGTCCTTGGGGCAGAGAAGTTATGGAAAATTCCATTTTCTTCGCAGAATACTCTAAACTTCTCATTTTCAAATTCTCCATCATGATCACTCCTTATGCAATCTTACCAAACCCGATTATCTTTCCCTGTTGGTTCTCCAAAAGTTACTGATCCTCCTTTCTTGTACTGAAGATCTAGGAACATAGACTTGTTTCCCGTCATGTGTGCGAGCATCCACCGTCCAAATACCAATGGTGCTTCTTGGTTCTTCCAAATAAGGATTTCGTAGGAGATATTATCTTATTTTAGGTACCAGATTCTCTTGGGTCCTTTAGGGTTAGTATGATGTAATGAATGATAATAAGGTGTAGAATGAAAGCGTTAATGACCTTTACGAAAACTGATTGATATCTTTTCTTATCTTTTGAGCAATTAATTTTACGTAATTACAGGGATTATTTTAGTAAACCTAATCGGTTTTATCCTCGGATGTACGTATTTTCCTATCATTTCATTCATCTTTTTGTACTATCTATAAATTTAGCTAGATCGATTGAGAGATTATTAATTCTCGATTTCAATTGATTAATCTCTTGGATCTATCTACAACTTTGTTGTTATTCAATTCCTCGACTTGCTTTCTCAAACTTATATTCTCACTCTCTATCTCATGAGTATGTTTGAGGTTTTCTACATATTTCTTCTTCAACGACTTGTCTTGTTTTAGAATAGCATGAGAATCCTCTAACAATTACGAGTATGCATCTTGTATATCATTATAGCTAGAAGTTACCTCCTCATCACTTTCTTCTTGACTACGGACATATGTTAGCATGTTACGGCGCTTACGAACTTGTATCGATTACGATGAGTCGAGATCTTCCCACGTTGCCATCATGCTTTTCTTGTTATCCTACTCCTTTTGGGTTGTCTTTTCAACATTGGACACTCGGACTTGTAATGTCGACTTCTTGCATTCATAACATGTAACGGATGCTTTATCGACTTTTCATCGTCTTTGCATTGTTCCTTCTAAATGTTGAATTTCCTTTGGACTTCTTTTCCACATTCTTCTTATCTTTCTTGAAATGAAAGATAGCTCATCGTCTTCATCACTTGATTGATTCGACTTCTGGAATCATCATCCTTTGCTTCTTCAATCTTTAAAGCCTTTGATGTATTCCTCTTTGTTTTCTTCTTCTGGATTTTGTGATTCTTTTGACTTGCTTTGGCGCTTATGGACTTCTCTTTCTTGGGCTTATCTTCCGCATCAAGCTCTACTTCGTGTATCTTCAACGATCAAGTAATTCATCAAGCTTGATGCGCTTAAGTCTTTGGCTTCTTGTCTGCGATTACTTTGGGTCTCCATCTTTTGGGCGGACTCCTCAAAATCTTTCGAACATAGTCTTGGCTGTTATGCGTTCTTCCAAGAGCTTTTAGTCCATTAACAATTGTTTGGAATCTTCCAAACATTTGATCAATAGTCTCTTCTTCTTTCATCTTGAATAAATCGTCTTGATGCACCAAAATACTTATCTTGGACTCCTTGACTTGATTTGTTCCTTCATGTGCAATTGATAATGTATCCCACATTTCTTTGGCGATATCACATCCATGAACTTTGTCATACTCGCTCGCTCGATACACAACTCGAGAAAATTTCGTTTTGGAGTTTAGTTGAAATCTTGCTTTACTTTCGGTAGTCCATCTTTCTCGTGGAATTGGATTTTATCATCATCTTCAGGTGTGTATGGTCCATTCTCGATGATGTCCCAAAGGTCAATGTGAGTAGACTCGATAAACAATCTCATCCGATCCTTCCAATAGTGGTAGTCTTCACCATTGAATCTTTGGAGTGCGGTGGTTGAGGCTCCTTCGACAATATCGTGTGTGATTCTACCATTTTCTTTAGTTCACACTTTATTAGAGTGATTCTTGAACACCTTGCTCGATACCAATTGAAGTAAATCACACGTTAATATATTGAGTAATAATATGATCAAGATACACAAGAAGGGGTTGAATTGTGATAAACTTTTGTTAATCCCTTGATAACAATTGCTTGTTCTTTCGAAAACTTATCTTAAATCAATTCTTGACTAGTTTGAAAACCTTTGATAATAATGAAAACTACGATTTAAGTAAAGTAAGAGTTAGAGAGAAACACAACAATTTATCTGGTTCACTTTGAAGCGTGTGGCTCGTCCGATCCTCGGATATCCTTCGAGATTTCACTATCTCGAACTATTTACAAGTATTCTTTGAATTTGAGCCTCTTGGTCTCTTAACAACAAGTATTCTTTTACTCTTAGCCTCTTGAGCTACCTAACACTTTTCAAAATGAAAAACTAATAAAGAGCTTTTACAAAAGAATTGCTCTTAACGATGTACACTTTCGAAAAATAGTTCACAATTTTTCTCGGATAGTCGAGATGTTTGAATACTCGAGTTTCATTCACTTTTTCTCAAAAGTCGTTTTACTTCAATCTCGACTCTTATTTATAATCGGGTCTTCAATTGTTTCTTGAATATATGCTTCTTGAATCTTTAAAAAAGCGGTTATTCAGGTTTAACTCAAATGCTTGTCTTAAGCGATGTTTCTTTCTTACATCGATTCTTGTATAAATCCTTTTCTCTTCGTAAAGCTTAAATCGATTTTGTATAGTCCTTTTCTCTTCGTAAAGCTTAGTCGATTTTTATGCAAATCTACTTTTCTCTTAATAAAGCTTCCGTCGATTTTTGTTCCGTCTATTTTTCATACCTTTTCTTCATACCTTTTTCTTACATACATTATTCTTCCTTACCTTTTCTTCCTACATTTTTCTTCCGTGCCTTTTCTTCCTTACCTTTTCTTAGTCATTATTCTTCCGTCATTTTTCTTTCCTTCATTTTTCTTCCGTCATTATTCTTAAATCTCCTTTTCCTTCCTTCATTTTTCTTAGTCATTATTCTTCCTACCTTTTCTTCCTACATTTTTCTTAAAATCGCTTTTCTTCATACCTTTTCTTCCGTACATTATTCTTCCGTCTATTTTTCCTTCATACATTTTTCTTCCGTCGCTTTTTCTTCATACCTTTTCTTCTTATTCATCCATCTACTTTTCATTTGTATATTTCTCTTTGTTTATTATCAAAATTATTTAATCGTGAAGTCTGGTTTGACTTAACGAGACACTATAAGTCGAATGTCCTACTCTAAAGAAGAAACCAAGAAGAGTAGAAGGCAAGAAAAGCATGATGGCAACGATGGGAGGACCTAGATTCATCGAAATCGGATCTGAGTTCGAATCGATACGAACATGCAAACATCTGCACTTTGGTAGGTGAGGAAGATAGTGATGAGGAGGTAAAATCGACTACGATAATTTGCATGATGCCTACTCAGAATTGTTAGAAGATTCTCATGCTATTCTAAAATAGTACAAGCTGTTAAAGAAAAAGTATGCAGAAAATATTAGACATACTGAAGTAATAGAGAGAAAATGTGCATCTAAAGAAGAAATTAGAGGAGAAAATAAAGTAATAAACGGTCGAGAAGAGATTAATCAACTTAAACTAAAATTAAGAATACATCATTGATTTAGCTACCTTCACGAGAGCACTAAGAAAATGAATGAGATGCTTGGAAAATGTAGACATTAAAGGATAAAGCTGGATTAGGATTTACTGAGTAACAAGACTCGGTCTCATAAAAACTTTCTTTCAAAAGAGAAACCATAATAAATCTCATTTTAATCAACGTTATAGTTATATGCATCAAAGAACTCATCATATGCATACTACTAACCATAAAGGACCCAAGAAAATTTGGGTACCAAAAATAAAATAGTTTCTCCTGCGATATCCTTCCTTGGAAAATCTGGCAAGCACCATTGGTATTTAGATAGTGGATGCTCGCGACATATAGCGGGAAGAAGGTCTATGTTCCTAGACCTTCATTATAAGAAGGAGGATCGGTAACTTTCGGAGACAACCAGTGAGGCAAGATTATTGGAATCGGTAAAATAGGTAAAGATTCCTTTGCATGCATAAATAATGTCTTGCTTATTGATGGTGCGAAACATAACTTGATTAGCGTCGATCAATTGTGTGATTCGGTTTCACGGTCACATTCAATCAAAATCTTTGCAAGTCGAAAACAAAGATGGGTCTATACTTTTCTCTGCCAAGAGAAGAAACAATCTTTACAAAATTGATTTAGAAGATTTTCAAAGCCAAAATATTTCATGTTTTCTATCTTCCGAAGAAGAAAGAATAATCTGGCATAAAATGCTAGGTCATGTCTCTTTTAAACATATTTCAAAGTTGGTAAAACATGATTTGGTGAGAGGATTACCAAAAATAAGTTTTGACAAAGAGTTTTTCTGTGAAAACTGTTTGAAAGGAAAACAAGTTAAAACTTCTTTTTCTTCTAAAACTTTTGTAACATCATCTAGACTTTTAGAATTGTTACATATGGATTTATTTGGTCCAACAAGGACAATAAGTCTTGGTGGAAAGAAATATGGACTTGTTATTGTTGATGATTTTACTCGATTTTGTTGGATATTGTTTTTATCACACAAAGATGAATCTTTTAAGTGCTTTAGGACCTTATCCAGAAAGTTACTGAGAATGAAAAGGAATGTCTATAGCGATGTCGGGAGTGACCATGGTGGAGAGTTTGAGAATGAGAAGTTTAGATTATTCTGTGAGAAAAATGGAATTTCCCACAATTTCTCTGCTCCTATGACTCCTCAACAGAATGGGGTTGTTGAAAGGAAGAACAGGACGATTCAAGAGATGGCAAGGATCATGTTGTGTGAGATGAATCTTCCTAAATACTTACAGGCGAAGGCGTGAATCTGACGTCTTGTATTCGAATAGAATTCTGTTGCGACCCTTGTTGAAGAAGACTCCTTATGAGTTATGGAATGAAAGAAGACCAAATATATCTTACTTTCATCCATTTGGGTGCAAATGCTCTATTCTGAATACAAAGGAGCTGTTGGATAAATTCGATTCAAAGAACTATCCAGGAATTTTTCTAGGCTACTCATCATCGTCTAAGGCATTTCGGGTGTACAACCTTACTTCAAAGACAGTTGAGGAGACCATCCATGTCAAGTTTGATGATAGTTCCCAATCCTATAAGGAAGATGGCATGGAAAGTGAAGGTCCTTCAAAGAACTTAGATGATATAACAGAAACTTCATCATCAGGAACTCAAGTAGACAAAATGGAAGATATTCCAGAAACTATCGGACTGAAAAGAGACTGGAAATATAAAAGTTCTCATCCAGAAGAGTTGATTATCAGAGAGACCTCAGAAGGAGTTAGAACAAGGTCCAGATTCAGAAGAGAAGCTAATGTGGCTTTTATCTCTGAAATAGAACCTAAAAAGGTTGAGGAAGCTCTTCGAAACGAAGCTTGGGTGCTAGCCATGCAAGAGGAGCTGAATCAATTTACTAGGAATAATGTGTGGTTCTTAGTTCCAAAACCCCCTAAGAAATCTATTATAGGAACCAGATGGGTCTTTAAGAATAAGTTAGACGAATCAGGAAGAGTAAGTCGAAATAAGGCTAGATTAGTAGCACAAGGCAATAACGTGAAGGAATAGACTGATAGAGACATATGCTCCGATGGCAAGACTTGAAGCCATTAGGATATTCTTTGGCATATGCGATCTGTCATAATATAAAGTTGTTTCAGATGGATGTAAAGAGTGCCTTTACGAATGGTTTTATAGGCGAAGAGGTGTATGTTAGCGACCTTTGGTTTCGAGGATGTTAAGAATCGGACCATGTCTATAGACTTCATAAAGCCTTATCTGACTGAAGCAAGCTCTTAGAGCTTGGTATGATCGTCTGAGTACTTTTCTTTTAGAGAATGGTTTTAGTAGAGGTCAAGTTGATAAGGCGCTCTTTAGGAAGAATTTTCATAATGATTTTATTTTAGTTCGATTTATGTTGATGATATTATTTTGGTGCTACTTGAACAAGCTATGCATGAAGTTTGAGAATCTAAAGAAGAAAGAGTTTGAAATGAGCATGATGGGTGAATTAAAGTTTTTTCTTGGGTTGCAAGTTAAGCAAACCGAAGAGAAAATTTTTATTCATCAACAAAAGTACGTGAAAGAATTGTTGCTCAAGTTTGATATGAATAATGTGAAGCCTATGGCGACTCAGATGCACCCTTCAAACCTTTTGTCCAAAATGAACTTGGTAAGAAGGTGGATCAAACCTCAGTATAGAGGATGATCGGTTCTTTCTTGTATCTTCTGACAAGTAGACTGATATTTTGTTAGGTGTATGCTTGTGTGCAAGATTCGAGCCGATCTAGAAAGTCTCATTTTATCGTTGTTAAAAGAATTATGAGATATCTTGCAGGTACTACTGATCTTTGCTTAATGTTTGAGAAAGGTAAAGATTTCAGGTTAATCGGATATTGCGACGCGGACTATGCCGGAGATAGAATTGAAAGGAAGAGCACAAATGGAGGATGTCACTTTCTTGGTGCAAACCTAGTTTCCTGGTCAAGTAAGAGACAAAGCTTGATAGCTCTTTCAACTGTCGAAGCAGAGTATATGTCTGCTGCAAGCTGTTGTTCACAGACGTTGTGGATCAAATATCAACGAAGACTATTCGATTCGAAGAGAGATTCAATCTCTGCGATAACACAAGTACAATTAATCTGTCGAAGAATCCGATTCAGCATTCTAGAGTGAAGCACATCGAAGTTAGACATCACTTTCTGAGAGACTATGTTCAGAGGAAGGTAGTGCGCCTACGGTTCATCGAAACAGAGTATCAGTGGGCAGACATCTTCACTAAACCATTAAGTGAAGAATGGTTCCAGAAGATCAGACGCAACCTTAACATGGTCATGTTAAGCAAGCAGTCGAGCTAAAGGGACGTCAAAATTAGCGGCGTCGAGAAGCGGTGAGTTCTGGTGGTAACTTCTCCGACAAGAAAGTTTTGGAGGAAGCGCCTCGCGATCTTGAAATCCTATGATTCTAGAATACGCGTGATAAGACCCTTCAAGTTGCCTGAAGTTGATATCATTGCAGTTATTCTCATCTCCAGACGATTCATCTTGCTTTCCAAATTCTCTCAATCATCCTACCCTAGACGAAAAGCTAACCAGAAATAGTTTTCGTTCTGAAACAATAGAGGCAGCTATGATATTCAGAAGGCATGTGGATTTTGAGTCATTGCGGAATGATGGAATGGACGTAGAACCAGAGATTGAAAGAGTTGGTTGGAGGAATTTCTTCCAGGTACGAGAACCAGTCTACACTAATGAGGTTTTCGATTTTTGGAAAAACTCTCAACTTGTAGACAACACCATTGTATCTTCGGTAGACGGTATAACTGTTATTATCACTAAGGAGCTGATAAGGAAGGTGACCGATTGTCCATCGGTTGGTGAGACTCTGTCAACCAAGGCTAAATGGATGACAATGGTCAATATGAAGGAAGAAGATGTTAGCAAACAGTTATATGGAGTGAACGACCCTTCGGAGAGGAAGACTTTAAATCTGATCCCAAAAGCTAGGGTTCTTCATGCTATTCTGTTTAATTGCATTCTACCCAGAGCAGGATCCAGACATTTAGTGACCACCCTGGATGAACAATGCTTGTTCTACCTGCTGAATCACAATCCCATTGATTTACCCTTCTTAATCTTTCATTGTATGATTAAGGGGATGAAGGATACAAATAGCTATCCTTACGGCATGCTTCTTACAAGGATTTTTAAGGAATCCAGAGTCCTTCTACACAGAGGAAATAGAAGGATTGTACCAGTGAAGAGTACTTCAATCACAATATGGCGAATGGGTCTGAGGACAGTGATTAAAGAAGAAGTCGACTCTTCAAGGAGAACAAGAACTGAGGGGGAGCGTGTATCGAAGAAGTCCCGCGCTTCAAGTCTCCGAACTCAAGTGAGTATAAGATCGCCTGTGGATGAAATAAGAAGAATGATAGGAAGACCGCTGATAAAATTGGCAAGTCCTCAAATCGAAGTAAGTCTACCTCAAAGGACAGAAGAAGGTGCGCCAAAAAGATAAGGAGAAAGTCTTTTAAGTGAAGTTAAGAAGAAGGCGAAGAGATCACCGAGGATTAGGACTCTAAGGCAACAAGAAGAGAAGAGCATGAAAGCAGTCGGAACAAACTCCTCAATCTTGTGCACCTAAAGCGACAAGGTCGTTAATTTCTATTCTAGAAGAGGATACAGCCAGAAAAGCCAAAGAGCCTGAAAAGAAAAGAAAATCAGAATCTGAAAGAGAAAAATCTCAAATCTGAAATCTTGAAGGTAGTGAAGTAGAAGACAAGACTAAGAAGATTAGTCAGAAGAAGACTGTGTCAACTGCTAGGGAGGTTAGTCGAAAGAAAGAAACCTTTGATCTTTGCTCAAAAAAAGAAAGCGAAGCGGAGCGAGTTGAGAAATCCCATTGCTCAGCAGGAGGAACCGGTGGAGCAAAGCACAGTTCGAAGAATCCTATTGAAGCTCAACCAGAGGCAACAGCAGAATCAGACTCGGATCAAGAATAACAGGAGGAACCAAATGAACCTTGTCTGATGGTATATAACTATCATAAGTTTTTTAGAAAACATAAGCTGAAGATCAGAATGGTTGATTTTGTTACCAAGAAAACTGATATCGCCATCGGTAGTCAACTAATGAAGAAGACAGTGACTCTCGTACAACCTATGTCAATAAATAGTGACACATGGGACTTACTGAAAGAAGATGAAAAGATGATCTACGATGCTTTGAGGATCTTTCTGACCATACCTACAAAAATTCCACATGAAGCCGTGTACTATTTTTCCAATCACGAAAAAACGGAAATAAAGGTTGTACCAGATATCCAGCCAATATATCCTTTGGATTTGACTAAGGGGAAGTCGAAACTATTTCCTGAAGAAGTTTGTGATAATCCTTCCGTAGATCAGATTGAAGAAGAAGTGCGTAGAATTAATGATGCATGCGCTTCTACACAGAATAAAGATGAAGCGGTAGCGGTATCTTGACAAGCAAAGAGAAGCGTCGATGGGGGAAAAGTTATCACAGGGACGTTTATAGAATTCCTTGTTTAGACAGTTTTGCGTATTAGACCTTTATCTGATACACTATCTATTCAAGCAGAAGCATTACCCTTGCAAGGAAGACATTTGTTGATGCTGCCTGCTCCGTTTGACTTAGATCTTCCTGAAGCTGATACATTTATTCGTCCACTAACTATTAAGATCAATGATGAATACATTCCTACCTCTGATGCTTATACTACAACAATTCCGTTCACTGCTCCCTCAGCAAATGTTGATCAATCCTCCTCACGTTGGACTCATGGTGAAATCGACAAATTACGTGGTGAAGTCAGCGAGATCAAGGAGACGATGAATGACTGAAGAAGATGATGCGAGCTGGCGAAGAGCCATCATCGTTAATCATTTTTTATTATAACAAATAGGGGGAGAAGAGAATGAACAAGGGGAGAAGAGAATGACCAGAAGAGAAGAGGATGTTTAGAAAAGAAGGTGTGATTGAAGCAGATGAAGAAAGGAAGAAGTCAAAGAAGAAGTTCTGAAGATAAGTTTTTTTTTTCAAAACATTGTATTTTGTTTTCTTTTGTATATAATTTGTTATCATCAAAAAGGGGGAGATTGTTAAGTCCAAATGACTTTACTTAGATATGATTTTGATGTATAACAAGAGAATCAATAAAAGAAAAGTCATCTGATTTAAGTCGAGACATACAGAAGAAGCCATACAGACAAAGTCAGACATACAGACGAAATCAGACATACAGACGAAGTCATACAGACGGAAAATGAAAAACAGACGCAGACGCTAAGCGAAGCAGACGCAGATGCGAATAGTAAAGCAGACGAAGATGCGAAATAGTAAAAGCGACGCAGACGCAGAAACACAAACGATAAAAATACGAGACGAAGAAAAGCAGATCGAATTGAAAAGAAGGCGAAGGAGTCGATTCGAGTTAATTCTGAAACTCAATCGATTAACCGTTTCTTTAAAGATTAAAGAAACAAAAATCAAGAAACAGTTAGAGACGAAGGCTATAAATACAAGTCGAAGTCGAAGTCGAAGTCGAAGATTGCAAAGTTAGCAAAATAGTTGAAAAGTCGAGTTGAAAAATTAGTTGAATTACATCTACGTGATCGTAAAGAGCTTATTGTGCGAATTAGCTTAGAGCTATTTTACTGTAACAAGTGTTCAAACACTTTTTTGAGAAAAAGTAGTGCAGATAGTTTGTAGAGGCTAAGTGTGAAAGAATATTGATTGTAGAGACCTGAAGAGGCTCGCAAAGAATACTTGTAACGTTGAAAGAGATAGTAGAAATCTCATAAAGAACTCTGAGGACTGGACATAGCCCACGGTTTGGGGTGAACCAGGATAAATCGCTGTGTCAACTACTCTCACTCTATCCCTATTTTAGATTCAAGCTTTATCAGTACTTAATCAGTAAACAAAGTTTTCAAAAGTTTTGATTAATTAGAATCTATCGGAAGTTCTGTAAAGAATTTTATTTCTAACAAATAGTTTTGAAAGATTTTTCAAAAAGGGGAATACACAATTCAACCCCCCCTTCTCGTGCATTCTATATCGTTTTATAAGTATTGTATTAACGTGTGATTCACTTCAAAAGGGCCCAAATAGCTATTGAAATTTTATTGTCTTTATTGTGTGGACTAAAAATGTTTATAAATGAAATGGGCTCAATTTGAGTATCGATTCCTGCCTAAAATGTTTGTGGTTAAATAAAATTTGCGTACCGACTTTTGAATGATTGAGTGCTTTAACACGCCACTCTCGTGGGACATGGACTCTAATATCACCCACGATGTCAGGTTCGGGTCCTTGCGAGAGTGGGAGTGCTACATTTATGTGGTATCAGAGCCTAGAATTACTATCTTATATGGGCAATTTTCTGAAATGTGTCAAGATACATGCATTTTTGTCATGTCATAGCAGACGAAAGCAACTGATCCAACTAGTATGAGTCATATAAGCATGAGTCACGCGCATGAGCATTTGTTAAATGCTTAAGTTAATTGAATTATTGAGAAAGATGATGATATGTAAGAATGTGAGAAAATGAAAGTTTGTGGATATTTACAAATGAGAAATAGTATATGATTGGATATGATAGCCAAAGATTTAACACAATCGTATTGGTGGATGTATTATTAAATATGACACCAAGATTGTATTGCAAGGATATACCTTCGATTATGATATAAATGTGAATGTATTGTCATAGATTGTTTGAGGAAAATAAGGATATAAGTAGAAATAATGAGATTAAGTGTTCAAGCTAAGTCAAAAGAAAATAAATTTTTCCTATGACCTTGAAAGGTTGAACTTAGACATAGAATGGTTATGTGAGTATCCAAATAAGAGTATATGATTTAGTATAAGAATATGTTTGTGAAATTTGAGACTAGAATTTCATAATGATTATGCATCAGAAATTCTAAAGTGATCGAGGATATACATATGAAAGATAAAATGAGTGATGATAGGAAGATGAGATAGAAACAAGGAAAAGAACAAAAAGGGAATGAAATAGACATAATTGGCTTTACAAGAGATGAATGATGTGTAGTAAGGAGAAGGTTAGAAATACATATAAGAAAGGTTTTATCCAAGAATGAGAAAGAGGTAAGCAAAAGCCCCCAAGGTTAAGTTAGTTTGTTATCATGAGTACTTTTTAATAACGGGGATTATTGTGACAAGTGAGAATATTGGGCACATATGTATTATATGTGTGGGATAATATAGGAAGCAATCTAAGTCTTATTAGGTAATGCTAGTCATAGTGCCCATAGCTCAAAGTTTATGATGAATTAGAGCAATACATGGAAGTGCTATTTGTGATTAATAAATGGTAAATTGAGGTTATTAATGATGATACTATGAGTGATGAATTTCGGGAAAAAAGGAATATGCAACTGAAAGTGTATGCACTTTGGTTTGATATAAAGTATCCAACTACATGAGTAGATTTTAAATTTGAGGTGACACTATTGCAAATTTGAGGAGGATATAGATCCACATTATATTCGATGGGAATATGTTTAGGAGATACAAATTGAATATGAGGAATGTGTTACCAACACACAAAGTGGAGTATTCAAATGAATCGAAATGTGTGGAGGAACAAGTACGAATGAATAGGCATTTGAATAAGTCGATGTGAATTAAAGGAAATTGAATGAAAGAAATCATTAGAGAAAAGAAGTCGAGTGGGAAACTGAAAATGACAGGGAAAATATACACCCTCTTCATTGAGGAATTTGTCATTTAAGGAATTGCAAGAATAAACTTTAGGTACAAGGAAACTTGGGATTATGTCTGTTGGAGTTATCAATGCCCCAACATTTTCATGAAGTTGAAAATCTAAGTGACCCAAGTGAGATCAAATCAGTTAGTGATGAGGATCATGGATGAGATCTTGAATGTATTCGAACAGTTAAGAAGAATATTTTCGAACAATTGAGGAAAGGTGTATAAACCATATGAATGATAAATGTAAGAAGAATTTTGAGGAACTATAGCCTCAATGTTAATTATGTCATTTAGATTTGAAGATTAAGCAGTATATAATGAAGTTTCACATCAGAGATTAAGATACAATCTTTTGTAAGGGTATAAAGTGGTTTTTGGTATGCATAAGACAATTATGGCGTTATGAGTGATTTTGATACATGGTTTAGAAGTGCTATGATAGTAATTGCTTTGAGGTCTTGGAGACATTAGATGTGTAATGTCATTTCTAGAATGTACAAACTATGTAACTTTAAGGAAATTATTAAGTTTGAAAGGAATGTACATATGAGTGTTATACTTGTGTAATCTGACACATTGAACAAACAATGAATAGAGTTATTGAAAGATTTTGATTAAGCAAATAAGTACTATTAGCTATTGAATTTAAGATCAGTCTCACATGAAAAGATTAGCACAACCCAAATTGAGAATTCAAAAATTGTGGATATTATTGAGGGATCAGAAATGAATCCAAAATTGAGTTTGATTTGGAAAGTGTTATATGATGACCGAATCAAAAAGGATGTGTACTGATAAAGATAAGTGAACAAAGAGATTAATAGAGAGAGCTCAAGAGATAACCTAAGCTAGATATCCTAGTAGGAATATGTTGAAATAGTATTCAGTGGCTAAGGAAGTAGAATTAAGTGATTAAGTGTTTGAACTACCAATAGTTTTAACTGTTGGGAATATGCTTGAAGCTCATGTTCTTGAGTTCATATGAAGATGAGATTGAAGTATAATTCATATTGATTTCAGGCAATACAATTGTGATTTATAGTGGCCTCATTAGAACGTGGTATGGGGCATTGTATGAAAAAAAGGTGGTCATTCATCCTTACATTGAGACGATGAGGGCCTACAATGGTTACAATGAGATGAAGAGGGCCGACAATGGTATAAGGCCATAATAAATGTGAGACACTATTAGTGAGGGGGATGAAGCTGAAATAAGAGTGATATAAGTGGATCAACATCGAAGTTATGAAATATTATGGGATAGATATAAGAGTTGAGTGTGTTGACACTAAAGGGATGTAAAATAGCAAGCAAGGGATGAAATACTTTCGAGAGTGTCACCTTACCAAGGTGTGCTTAGATTTGGATAAAGGATAAGCTAAGCTATTGTGAATTGGTATGTATGAGAATATTTATGAGTTAGTGTTACTGATGAAAGGTGTCTTAGATTCATTATATGTGATACGTGAATAGGTTAAGAAATAATGATATGATCGACAGAGATAAATTGACAACATAAGAACTAAAAGTTTTGATGAGTAATTTAAAGAATACCGAGGAATTAGCCAAGATAGTGTGATAGCTGAATCAGTGATTGAAGGACTTATTGAGTCTATCAGCTGTGGTCATTTGGGAGAAACTATTTAGGTAAGGAAGTATATGGGATGTGGAAAACATATGAGGAATTAATACCTCTACCGTATTGATAAATTGGGTATGAATTTCGGGGACAAAATTTTTTTTTTGGGGGGGGAGAATTGTAACATCCCATTACCCATGTCAAGGCAAAATCAATGGATGAGAGCAAGTGCTGAGAAAGTAGAAAACATGTTACGTGCTCATGCATAATATGGCATACATGTACATATTGAAAAGTAAATGTTCATGCATATAAAAAAAATTGTACATGCATTCATTGACAACTTTCGAGTATGATTGTTTTTGAATGTGATTGTGATTGAAAATGAGAAGTGGAGTGATCTGGAGAGTGTTCACTAGGTGTGCTTCGGTCTGTAAGCCATAACTGCTCGTTATCCAAATGAGAAGGTTCTTGATTAGGATTAAATTAGGAACCTATGGCTACATCTCTTATGAAGACATTAAATTTAAATTCGGTCTTTAAGAATTTCAAGTTTGTCATAAATTTGAGAATTAGGTGCAGTATATTGAATGAAAGTAGAAAATTCATGTTCTGTAGTCGAGGGAAAATCTGGATTAATATAGGCTAGATGAGAGAAATTTGTCTTCTCAGAAGTTATAGAAATTATGGATGTTTGAGCTTAAAGTCATGATCCTTATAAGGAAGATGAGCAAGAGAGGAGTTCGCTTCTTCTGTGATGATGTCATCTCTTTCTGTGTTTTGCTCAATTTCTTCTAAGTTTTGCTTCTTCTGTGTTATTGTGCACAAACTTCTTCTGTATTACTGTGCATGAACTTCTTTTGTCTTACTGTGCACAAACTTCTTTTATGTTACTGTGCACAAACTTTGTCTGTGTTACTGTGCATGAACTTCTTCTGTCTTACTGTGCACAAACTTCTTCTGTATTACTGCGCACAAACTTCGTCTGTGTTTTGCATATCTTCTGTGTTTTGACGATACACTTCTTACATCTTTGGTGTAAATACATGTTTTGTATATCTTCATGTTTGACGATACACTTCTTATCTTTGGTATCGTCATGTTTTGTATATCTTACGTGTTTTGACGATCGCTCCTACATCTTTGGTATCGTTTGTGTTTTGTATATCTTACGTGTTTCTTGTGCGTCTTCTTACATGTTTTATTGATCGTCTTCTTTTGTGTTTCTTGGCGCATCTTCTTACGTGTTTCTTGGCGTGTCTTCTTCTAGATTACTGTTTATAAACTTCTTCTGGGTTACTGTTTATGAACTTCTTCTGTCTTTTGCTATCTTCTGTGTTTTGCTGATCTGCTTCTTCTGACTTTTGCATCTTCTGAATTTTGCTTCGCCTAAGTTTCTGCCTTTCGCTTCTTCTGTTTTCTCTTCAATTGTATTTTGCTATCTTCTAGGTTACTATTCATCTTATATTTTCTGTTTTATTTTTGATCCTTCAAAAGATAGAATTTGTCTTCAAGGTCTTCATAAAAGTTATAGAGTTTGAAGTCTTCTTTCAAACCATATAGAGGAAACCTAACTTCGATATCTGTGGGGAAAGTTATAGTAATTTTTTCACTTCTTTTGTCTTTTTTCGCCTGACCATAACTTCTTCTATAGGAGTCCAAATGAATTGATTCTTGAACAATTGGACTCGTAAGACATTACCCTACATCTTCACCTAAAAATCTTAGCCATCTGAAATAAAATGAGAAAGATTGAGTGAAAAACATGGAACGGGTACAGTGAGTGTGCTCTCAAATTTTATGAACTGGGGTTATTCCACTGAACAACACTTCACTATTTCGAGTACCTAGACCTGTAGGTTTCCAAATGAGACGATTGTTGTTTTGGAGCGGACTAGAGATATAGGCCTACAAATTGTCTCAGAAGTATAATTGTGATTTAGTTTATAAGATATTTAAATTCTAAACGGAAGTTGGGCATAGTACACTGTTTTGGAATATGACAATCCGAAGATATTTGAGGCACATTTTCCGAAGTATTGGACCAAATTAAGTGATTTTGATGTCAATGGAAAGATCTAGAAATGATAAGTGGCTAAGAATTGGACAGGTGTCCTAGTTAAATTGGAGTTTTAAATAACCTTGAAGAGGAAGTCACGGGACTAATCTTCATTTCTTTCTCTCAAAGCTTCTTTCTTTAGAACTCCTCTAACCCAGAGCTTTTCTTCAAATATTCCTAGAAGTTAAACCTTGCTTTTCTATGTTGTCATCACTTCCACTTTGATATTTCTTTTTTCTATTCCAAGAAAAGACCGAACTCCCTACCAACCTTCAAGATGAGATACGTGGGCTGCATGAGAAACTAGGGTTCACGTGATTTGAAAATGTTAGGGCTTTGTGATGGTTGCAGGTTGAAACTTCAAACAAATAAGCCTATTATGATTAGGTAGTTTTGCATGAAATGAAGTTTGCATCGTTAGTTCACTGATAAGGGTTAAGAACAACGATATTCTTATTTTTTGGAAAATAAGTAAGGAAATTTAGTGTGCCACACAAGGTGATTGTCTTTGGATTTGATGACAAAATATTCTGGGGTAGTGTTAAATCAATTTTGGGGTTGAAAGATCAATGAAAGTGTGTAATGGTGTGAAAGAACGATTAAAGTGAAAGTTAGAGGAAATATTAAATTTCAAGCAGAAAGTTGATAGTGATATATATACATAGTTACATACTATGTTTTCCTCTCAACTAGTCAAATATGGGATTATATTGGCAAAATAGTGAATGAGTTATTGATGTCAAAGTATCAAAGGATTGAGGCTCTAGTTCAAAGAACTGATGATTAATTAAGTTATGAAATGAGAATGTGCATAAGATATGAAGTTCGTTAAAGTACCTGGGATTGTCATTGAGCATGCATTTTACATAGTCCATATAGCTATTTGTGCATAAATGAGTTTTGTAATGTGTGTGAATTGTGTATTGCAGGTTGTGCAGGTCAAGTGTTCGCATTCAAACGTTCCCATATTTGAAAGCAAATGTCAATCTGAAGCATACTGTGAGTAGACCGAGATGGTCTCACTTCATTATCTGTTGTGTTTGAATTTTGTATTAATTGATTACTGAATGATGTTATGAATGTAAATGATTGTGTTGGTTTCTAGACAGAAGGTCCGATGAATGTGATGCATGAATGAAATATTGAAGTGTTCCTTGTATATGAATTGGATGAAATATGTGATACATGACTTGGCTGTTAAATGTCAGACTTAGTTCTGAAGGAAAGTGGGATTATGCATATAAGTGAAACCATTTTCTCAACTCAATGTTGAATACCGGACTATGGTCCGATGATAAGCAAATGTGAGTGACTGCAAATATACAATTGTAAGTGATGCATTTCATGTCACGAATGTATGAAATATAATGACTGTTGTGACTAGAGTAGCTATCGATAAGAGTTTAAAGCTCAATGTGAAAAAGAGCCTCGAGCTCAAAAATGATTCAAAGCCTCAGGCTCAGCGTTTAATGTTGGACCCCGAACCTTGAGTGACAATTTGACTATGATCAAGTGGATGAGTTGATTGAAATTAAGTTGAAGATCAAGAAATAAAGAGAGAAAGTATGAAAATATGAAAAATTGTGTAATAGTTGACTTTCTGGCCTTTGAGAGTTGACTTATGATTTAGGCAAAATTTGATAAAATGGTCTTCTGGAAACTTGTAGGTTATGTTAAGAGATTTTTTTGGACATAAAGTTTGTAATTTTTCGATATCGGGAGTGAAAGTTATGATCAGTCAAAGTTTATGTTTGATCGGGTTTGACTTTTATTATGGTTGAAACTTTGACTGAGAAATTAACCTAGTTAGAGGTTATTTGAGCTTTGATGTTCTTCATGAAAATTGAAGGATTTGTTTTGATCTTTTTTTCGATATAAAGTATGCAATTTTTCGATCTCGGAATACTAAGTTATGATTTTTACAAGTTTGTATAGAGGATAGTATCTTTGACCAGAAAATGGACTCCCGTAGGAGTTGAATTGAGTTTTATGTTCTTCTTGGAAGATTTAGAGCTTCTCTCAAGCTTTCTATAGAGGCTAAGTTTGTCAAAATCAGAGTTCGAGATTAAAAGTTATGAATTTTGGAAGTTTAGAGGAAAAAAAAAAAAAAGAAAAGTTTAAGCGCCCTCGCTAGGGCGACGGCTCGCCCTAGCGAGGCGGCGCCCATCTTGCTCGCTAGGCGACGCCTCGCCCTAGCGAGCGGGCGCCTCGCCCTCGCGAGTTGGGGCGTCCGTACGCCATCCGACGCCGTTTTGCTCTTCTGATTTTCTTGACTTTCCTCCTTTAATCCGACCTTTGTTCACTATTTTGCTTATATCTTTTCCGTCCGACATCCGATTGAGTTGATTCTTTTTGCGTTGGATTCCTAAGACAATGAATTTCATTTTATAAGAAATTTGTGAACTTTTGAGATTAAATTAATGGTGATTAATTTAATCAAAGTGAGTCGGGAAATTTTCCGAGCATGATTCAGTGTTTTGTGAAATTCGGGATCTGTAGAGATCCGATTGAAGCGATTCTTGAGGCGAAATAAAAGATAAGACAAGGGCTACAAATCATATGAAGACATGAAATGTCAATTTTGCCCTTAGGACTTTTAATTTTTGAAATTAAGTTCGGATTAGGGTTTAATTTTTGGATTGGGAACACCTGTGAGTAATTTGAGTATAACTTTTGATCTGGGAATCGAAATGAGACGATTCTTGTTTTGAATTAAACTAGAGACATAAGGCTATAATTTTTATGAAGACATCGAGTTTCAATTCTGGGATTAAGAATGTGAAATTTTGGACGGAAATAATCGTACCTTGAAAATGTGTTAGAATATGGATATTCCCGAATTGTTTTGCACATAACTTTTGATGTAGTGCTCGGAATTGAGCGCGGTCAGTGGCGTTGGATTCGTATGAGTGAGAGGAACATTTCTCGAGAAGGAAGTTTGGACAAATTCCTTCAATTTAATAGTCGAATCAGAACCGCAAGTGAGAATGGCATAAAGTAATAATGGAGGGGCAAAATGGTCATTTGACCATCATTTAATGAAACACTTGATGAGTTGTCGTTTTTGGCTATTAAAAGCCACGGAAGTGGCTGGAGAAGTCTGGAAAATGTTAGAAGAAAGAAGAAGAAATAAGAAGAGAGTTTGGTGATGGAGAAAGAAGAGAGAAAGCTTTGTTTCAATTTTTCTACTTGTTTTCTTAAGGATTTTGGGATGTTTCTAAGAGAGAAAAAGATAGAGGAGCCTAAGAGCTTCCTTTCAAGCCAAAAAAAAATTCGAATTTGGAAGAGAAAGAGGTAAGAGAAATTGTTCTACTTTGAGATTTTGATTAATTTTCGGTTTAGAATTATGACATATGAGATGGGTTTATGGATTGTGGAATTAATTTTGAAATATATGCTTTAGACTGGGTTTAATTTTGGATGAAAAATTGATTAAGGTTTAGGCTTAATTTTATGATTGAGAATTTTGAGATATTTTGGTGTAGAATTATACGAAATATGATGAATTGATGATATATGAAATCAATTTCGAAGAATTTGTATTTTATGGTATTGAATTGGGATAAATTGGTTTAGGCCAATTTTAAGATTTGGGGATTTTTGAAATTGAGGATTTAAATAGTTTGGAATTAATGTGAATTGAGGAATTGTGAGATTAATTTTGAAGAAATTATGTTTTATGAGATTGAATTGAGTGTCTTGGTTTAGGCCAATTTTGAAAATTGGGGATTTTCAAAATTGGAGATTGAAATAACTTGAATGTAAATGGAATTGGTGAATTCCTAAGTTGATTGTGAAAATTAAGTATTTTCTGATGTGAAATTTGGATGATTATGGTTTAGGTCGATTTAAGTGAAAGAAGGAAAGAAGCAAGGATCAAATTGAAGCTCGGGATAAACTTCTAGCGTCATTTCGAGGTGGGTAGCATATTTATATTTTGATTTGTGAGCAATATGCAACTTTTGAAAAATTAAAGAAAGTAAAATTTGGATTTTGATGAATTAAGGTTTTTGTAAATATTTGACAATAAAGTTTGTTATCGTTTGGCATTCTGAGTCCCAAATGAGTTTTGAATAAAATTTGCATCATTATATATGAAGTTTTAATAATTGCTATGGTTGTGCATTATTGACTTTTGAGAATGTGTTATGTGTATTGTATTGCTTGAAGATTGTGAATTTATGAATGAAAATATGTGCGTGAGGACACGTGTGTGAAAAATATCAAGATTTTGGAAAGTGCCTTGAGCGATTTGAATTCCGTTTTCGATTATGTGTTATGTGGGTTTGGTAGGTCCACTTAGTGAGTCGTATTTGTCTCTATGTGTATAGCCTTCTCCAGTTGCCCATTAGTGTACGGACTCGATTCGGACTCCTTCACGGCTACTTGGACCGATGCGGAAAGTGTAATGCGTTCATTCACGATCTGCAGGACCGCTCTTGCGGAAGCGCAAGATCGCTCTGTTGGACTAGCTGGACCATTACGAAATGTTATGTGTTTTGATTTGTTTCATGTTACGCATTCATATTTATGAAGAATTGAGAATTTTGAAAACCGAGAAAAATGAGATTTTATGAAGTTTGGGAAAATTGGAAAGAGTTTGAGAGAAATATTTGAAAGTTAAAAGTTTGAAAATATGAAAAAGTGTTTGAGGAAATTGTTTGAAAAATTGAAAAGTTTGAAACATTAGCCCTTTTGGCAAAAAGTTTATAAAGAAATGTTTTACGCTTATTTATCGGTTTATAAATGTGTTATCCACGAGCTTAGAGCTCACCCCCTTTCATCCCCATCTCAGGGTTTGACGGGGAGATTGGATGAAAGAATGTGAACATCGATTCAAGCGGTTTTGTGCTTTTGAAATTTGCATGAGTTAGTTTTGAGTAATCTGAAATTTGAGTATGGAAATGTTTATGGTTTAAGATAGATTTGAAAGAAAGTGTATTTGTGTATAAAGTTAAGTATTGTGAATGATTTGTGAAATTTGTATAGAAAATTATGGAGAATTTGAGAACATATTGTATGGTTGATTTGGGAATATATATGTATGAATTTGGAAATGAGTTGAATTATGAGTTTGGTATTTATTGATTTGAGAATTATGGAAGTATTAGTTTTAGGTTTGTGTTTACTGCTTTGGTGTTGGGATTCGGACGGGAGTGTCAGATGATTACGAGTCTGTTGAGATTATAGAAGTGTATTACGCTTTGCGGGAATTTTGGAGTTAGGATAAAGGCGTAGTTATCTTGCCAAATTTTCGATAAGATTTGGGATAAAAGTGTAATTTTGGAAATTGGATGCATTGGTTATGTTTTAAATGTGTTTGAGTAAGAGAAGAAATGAATAAGGAATGAGAATAAGAAAAGAAAAAAAATTCATAACGGATTTTGGAGCGTCTTAGGAATTCATAACGCGATTACATTTCTGTTCTTTGCTTATTCACGGATGTCGGAAAGTATTTGATTTACATTGATTTGTTTGCTTACTTTGTTTTCTATCCGTATTCGATTTGCATTCGATTCGATCCGCTTTAAACATTCGTTCGCTTTGTGATTAGTATTCGATTATTTAACGCTTATATATTCGATTGAATCATTCGTTTGTTTCGATTAGTTCTTGCTTCCTTGCATTTGCTTCCGCTTATTACTTTCGGTTTGTTAAACTTCGCATTTTGTTTTCGATCCAAAATTTCCGCTTCCTTCGTTTCCGTTTGCTTGGTTTCCGTTCGATATAAGTAGTTGGGTTCCTTGTTTGATTTTAAGCAGCCTGCGTTGTTGTTTGGTTGGGATCGGTTCGGATCGGGTCCCAACATTTATGGTATCGAGCCCGATAATATGATCTTACTTGGCGTATGAGTATGAATAAGGAATTGATCTGAGTTTGTAAAGATAAGAGTGAATTTGTGAGAATGTGCTAAGTGATCATTTGATTTTGATGAAAGAAGTATGATTGCCTTTAGGAATTTGAAAATTGATATGTATGACTATTTGACGAATTCATGTGATTGGTTTGATTTGAGTGTTCAGAATATGTTTGACTTTCGGAATGTGTTGAGGAAATTAAGATTAGAACTTCTTGAGAAATTGTGATGAATTGATATAGATGAAAGAATGATGGCATAATGATGATTGAACCATATTAGGGTTCCTTAAGAAATGGACCATTAATTTGTGCCCATATATGAAGAAATAATGAGTTATAGATATAGTGTTTTGATATGATATGAGTGATATATGATTTAAGGAAGTGAAAATTGTGAAGAGATTGAGAATATGTATGAAGAGTAAAAGTGATGAAAAAGTAATTGATTATGAGTTTTGGAAAGAAATTAGTAAGAAAGTGCTTGATGATCTTTGTTTAGAAAGAAATTTATGCAAGAATGAGTTACGTGGAGTTAAGTAAATATGAATTTCGAGGACGAAATTCTTTTAAGAGGGGGAGAAATGTTGGACCCCGAACCTTGAGTGACAATTTGACTATGATCAAGTGGATGAGTTGATTGAAATTAAGTTGAAGATCAAGAAATAAAGAGAAAGTATGAAAATATGAAAAATTGTGTAATAGTTGACTTTCGGCCTTTGAGAGTTGACTTATGATTTAGGCAAAATTTGATAAAATGGTCTTACGGAAACTTGTAGGTTATGTTAAGAGATTTTGTGGACATAAAGTTTGTAATTTTTCGATATCGGGAGTGAAAGTTATGATCAGTCAAAGTTTATGTTTGATCGGGTTTGACTTTTATTATGGTTGAAACTTTGGTGAGAAATTAACCTAGTTAGAGGTTATTTGAGCTTTGATGTTCTTCATGAAAATTGAAGGATTTGTTTTGATCTTTTTTCGATATAAAGTATGCAATTTTTCGATCTCGGAATATTAAGTTATGATTTTTACAAGTTTGTATAGAGGATAGTATCTTTGACGGAAAATGGACTCCCGTAGGAGTTGAATTGAGTTTTATGTTCTTCTTGGAAGATTTAGAGCTTCTCTCAAGCTTTCTATAGAGGCTAAGTTTGTCAAAATCGGAGTTCGGGATTAAAAGTTATGAATTTTGGAAGTTTAGAGGAAAAAGAAAAAAAAAAGAAAAGTTTAAGCGCCTCGCTAGGCGACGGCTCGCCTAGCGAGGCGAGCGCCTCAGATGCCCTCATTAGGCGACGCCTCGCCTAGCGAGGCGAGGCGCGCCCGCCCTCATGAGGCAAGGCTCGCCCTCATGTGTCTTGCCTCGCTAGGCGACGCCTCGCCTAGCGAGCGGCGCCTCGCCTCGCCCTCAGCGGGCGTCTCGCCTCATGAGTTGGGCGTCCGTCGCCATCCGAACGCCGCTTGCTCTTGATTTTCTTGACTTTCCTCCTTTAATCAGACCTTTGTTCACTATTTTGCTTATATCTTTTCCGTCCGACATCCGATTGAGTTGATTCTTTTGCGTTGGATTCCTAAGACAATGAATTTCATTTATAAGAAATTTGTGAACTTTTGAGATTAAATTAATGGTGATTAATTTAATCAAAGTGAGTCGGGAAATTTTCCGAGCATGATTCAGTGTTTTGTGAAATTCGGGATCTGTAGAGATCCGATTGAAGCGATTCTTGAGGCGAAATAAAGATAAGACAAGGGGCTACAAATCATATGAAGACATGAAATGTCAATTTTGCCCTTAGGACTTTTAATTTTTGAAATTAAGTTCGGATTAGGGTTTAATTTTTGGATTGGGAACACCTGTGAGTAATTTGAGTATAACTTTTGATCTGGGAATCGAAATGAGACGATTCTTGTTTTGAATTAAACTAGAGACATAAGGCTATAATTTTTATGAAGACATCGAGTTTCAATTCTGGGATTAAGAATGTGAAATTTTGGACGGAAATAATCGTACCTTGAAAATGTGTTAGAATATGGATATTCCCGAATTGTTTTGCACATAACTTTTGATGTAGTGCTCGGAATTGAGCGCGGTCAGTGGCGTTGGATTCGTATGAGTGAGAGGAACATTTCTCGAGAAGGAAGTTTGGACAAATTCCTTCAATTTAATAGTGCGAATCAGAACCGCAAGTGAGAATGGCATAAAGTAATAATGGAGGGGCAAAATGGTCATTTGACCATCATTTAATGAAACACTTGATGAGTTGTCGTTTTTGGCTATTAAAAGCCACGGAAGTGGCTGGAGAAGTCTGGAAAATGTTAGAAGAAAGAAGAAGAAATAAGAAGAGAGAGTTTCGGGTGATGGAGAAAAGAAGAGAGAGAAAGCTTTGTTTCAATTTTTCTACTTGTTTTCTTAAGGATTTTGGGATGTTTCTAAGAGAGAAAAAGATAGAGGAGCCTAAGAGCTTCCTTTCAAGCCAAAAAAAAATTCGAATTTGGAAGAGAAAGAGGTAAGAGAAATTGTTCTACTTTGAGATTTTGATTAATTTTCGGTTTAGAATTATGACATATGAGATGGGTTTATGGATTGTGGAATTAATTTTGAAATATATGCTTTAGACTGGGTTTAATTTTGGATGAAAAATTGATTAAGGTTTAGGCTTAATTTTATGATTGAGAATTTTGAGATATTTTGGTGTAGAATTATACGAAATATGATGAATTGATGATATATGAAATCAATTTGAAGAATTTGTATTTTATGGTATTGAATTGGGATAAATTGGTTTAGGCCAATTTTAAGATTTAGGGATTTTGAAATTGAGGATTTAAATAGTTTGGAATTAATGTGAATTGAGGAATTGTGAGATTAATTTTGAAGAAATTATGTTTTATGAGATTGAATTGAGTGTCTTGGTTTAGGCCAATTTTGAAAATTGGGGATTTTCAAAATTGGAGATTGAAATAACTTGAATGTAAATGGAATTGGTGAATTCCTAAGTTGATTGTGAAAATTAAGTATTTTCTGATGTGAAATTTGGATGATTATGGTTTAGGTCGATTTAAGTGAAAGAAGGAAAGAAGCAAGGATCAAATTGAAGCTCGGGATAAACTTCTAGCGTCATTTCGAGGTGGGTAGCATATTTATATTTTGATTTGTGAGCAATATGCAACTTTTGAAAAATTAAAGAAAGTAAAATTTGGATTTTGATGAATTAAGGTTTTTGTAAATATTTGACAATAAAGTTTGTTATCGTTTGGCATTCTGAGTCCCAAATGAGTTTTGAATAAAATTTGCATCATTATATATGAAGTTTTAATAATTGCTATGGTTGTGCATTATTGACTTTTTGAGAATGTGTTATGTGTATTGTATTGCTTGAAGATTGTGAATTTATGAATGAAAATATATACGTGAGGACACGTGTGTGAAAAATATCAAGATTTTGGAAAGTGCCTTGAGCAATTTGAATTCCGTTTTCGATTATGTGTTATGTGGGTTTGGTAGGTCCCTTGGTGAGTCGTATTGTCTCTATGTGTATAGCCTTCTCAGTGCCCAGTAGTGTACGGAGTCCGTTTCGGACTCCTTCACGGCTACACTGGACATGATGCGGAAAGTGTAATGCGTTTCATTCACGACCACGCAGGACCGCTTATCTTGGGGCTATGCGATCGCTCTGTTGGACTAGCAGGACTATTACGAAATGTTATGTGTTTTGATTTGTTTCTATGTTCTGCATTCATATTTATGAAGAATTCGAGAATTTTGAAAACTGAGAAAAATGAGATTTTTATGAGAAGTTTGGGAAAATTGGAAAGAGTTTGAGAGAAATATTTGAAAGTTGAAAAGTTTGAAAATATGAAAAAGTGTTTGAGGAAATTGTTTGAAAAATTGAAAAGTTTGAAACATTAGCCCTTTTGGCAAAAAGTTTATAAAGAAATGTTTTACTTATTTATCGGTTTATAAATGTGTTATCCACGAGCTTAGAGCTCACCCCCTTTCATCCCCATCTCAGGGTTTGAGCGGAGATTGGATGAAAGAATGTGAAGACATCGATTCAAGCGGTTTTGTGCTTTTGAAATTTGCATGAGTTAGTTTTGAGTAATCTGAAATTTGAGTATGGAAATGTTTATGGTTTAAGATAGATTTGAAAGAAAGTGTATTTGTGTATAAAGTTAAGTATTGTGAATGATTTGTGAAATTTGTATAGAAAATTATGGAGAATTTGAGAACATATTGTATGGTTGATTTGGGAATATATATGTATGAATTTGGAAATGAGTTGAATTATGAGTTTGGTATTTATTGATTTGAGAATTATGGAAGTATTAGTTTTAGGTTTGTGTTTACTGCTTGGTGTTGGGATTAGGACGGGAGTGTCCGATGATTACGAGTCTGTTGAGATTATAGAAGTGTATTACGCTTTGCGGAATTTTGGAGTTAGGATAAAGCGCGTTTATCTTCTTGAATTTTCGATAAGATTTGGGATAAAAGTGTAATTTTGGAAATTGGATGCATTGGTTATGTTTTAAATGTGTTTGAGTAAGAGAAGAAATGAATAAGGAATGAGAATAAGAAAAGAAAAAAAATTCATAACGGATTTTGGAGCGTCTTAGGAATTCATAACGCGATTACATTTCTGTTCTTTGCTTATTCACGGATGTCGGAAAGTATTTCAGTTTACATTGATTTGTTTGCTTACTTTGTTTTCTATCCGTATTCGATTTGCATTCGATTCGATCCGCTTTAAACTTATTCGTTCGCTTTGTGATTAAGTATTCGATTATTTAACTTCGCTATATTCGATTGAATCATTCGTTTGTTTCGATTAGTTCTTGCTTCGCTTGCATTTGCTTCCGCTTATTACTTTCGGATTTGTTAAACTTCGCATTTTGTTTTCGATCCGAAATTTCCGCTTCCCTTCGTTTTCGTTTGCTTCGGTTTCCGTTCAGTATAAGTAGTTGGGTTCCTTGTTTCAGTTTTCGCTTGGCTTCTGCTTTGTTGTTTCGGTTGGGATCCGGTTCCCGGATCGGGTCCCAACATTTAATCAGTCCTATATGAGACATTTATTAATGAGCCCTATATGTGACAGTTATCAATGAGCCCTATATGGGATAGTTAGGCACTCGATCACAACAAAGTAACAAATAAAAAGTGGGTCTCATGTACACTGCATATGTATAATATGAATGATTTAACTGTATTGGATATGAAATATTGTGAATTATGTGTTATGTGACTGGGTGAGCCAATGATGATGGTCACTCGTTGAGTTTGCAAAACTCACCCAAAATTTGCAAATATTTTTCAGGATCAGAAGAATATCTCGTTAGGCCAACGGGAGTATCCCCATAGCATTCAAGTGAAGGATAGAGGTCGGGATTAGTTCGTGTCTGCATTGCATTTCTTTATTTTTGTATTGAATTGTATTTTCCACAACTTTGTGTATAAATTTGTATTCCGAAATGATTAAAGTGTTTTATATTTATGAAAGGGCCCAAATGATTATTGAAATTTTATTGTCTTTATTGTGTGGATTAAAAATGTTTATGTATGAAATGAGCTCAATTTGAGTATCGATTCCCGCCTAAAATGTTTGTGGTTAAAAAAAATTACATATCAATTTATGAATGATTGAGTGCTTTAGCACGCCACCCTCGCAGGACACGGACTCGAATATCACCTACGATGTCAAGTTCAAGTCCTTGCGGGAGTGGGGGTGTTACAAAGCTGCAGTTAATAAAGGAATACTTTTAACTATTACAACAATTGTTAGCATTGACGCGATGCAAGATCTTTTAAGCTCACAAATGACGCTTTACAAGTTGTCTTATGAAGATTTTGTAATGTCGATTGCTATTCGATAAAGATGAAAACTTTCTCCAGATATTAATTATTTTCTTTTTCTTATTTGTTAAAAATTAATTATCACTTTATTTGGTTTATAACACTATTTTTGTTATCTTATGACTTACAGTTTCTTGGTGGGATCAATTTGAAAATGCTGTTCTAGAATTGAAAAAGTTCGTAATTCAAATTTTAAGTCAATGTGTGAGTGCAACATGCTGTGAATGAAATTGGAGCACAATTGAATTTATCCACTCAAAGAAAAGGAATAGATTGGAACATAAGAGGTTGAATGACTTTGTTTTTGTTCGTTACAATTTAAAGTTTTAGGAAAGATAAGTTATTTTCATTATTATCATTATTAATTTTGATAAATTTTCTAATAATTAAATTTAATTGTTTAGTAGGAGTCTTAATAGTACAAGTAGTTCAACTGATCTAATTTTTATTGATAATATTGATCTTTTGGCAGGTTGGATTTCTGAAGAACCGAATTTGGTAGATGTGAATGACTTGAAAGATAATCTTGGATGAGAAAGCATTGACATGTCATTTGGTGTATTAAATTTGAATGATAATGTTAATAAAAGTCTTCTCAATAGTGAGAATTTTGTTCTAAATGATCACCGGAGTTAGTGTAGTTATAGCGAGTATCCTCTCGTTAGCGATTGAATTTTGATATAGGCTTTTGTTTTTCCTCTTCTTTTAATTTTACTTATATTTGATGTTTATGCTAAATTATATATATGTAATGTAATCGTAAATTTTGTTGTTTTATGTTTAACTTCAACTTGATTGTTTATTAAATCATAAACTCTTTTTGAAAATTGTTTAAAGATATTTATTGTTTTTTATTAGATGTTTTGATGCAATTATTATTATTAAAATAATGAAATTGTATTATTGTAATATTTTAAAAACTTTATATTATTCTTAATTTTATATTTGTATTATGATGATTGTCTTTTTATATTAATTGTGATTATTATTTATATGTAAAATATTTAAAATTAGTGTTATTTCATATTAATTGTAATTATTATTTATTATTATGATTTTTGGAAACATGGTTGATGTAAGCGATGCAATACAATTGTATAATATATCAATGAACTATGTTAAAAATTTAAAACTATTTTATAAATTTAAGAAATTATCCAAATGGTATCCATATTAATCGGTATAGATATAGTACTATACCAAAACTTAATCTGAAACTACCTAAAATAGTACCCAATATTAATCTATATAGACATAGTATTATACCAAAACTTAGCCCCTGTTTGTTTCAACTTTTGGAGGCTCTAAAAGCACTTTTTTTAACCGCAAAAGCTATTTTAAGAAAAAAAAATTGGTGTTTGGCTGCAAACTTCAAAAGTACTTTTGAGGTAGAAATAGCTTTTTCAAAAGCTAGAATTTGAAGCTTTTTAAAAAAGCCCAAAATTTTAGCTTTTTCGGGTAGAGAATTTTTCGTCACTTCCGTATATAACAAAGTTAAAAATGACTCTATGGTTTTCTTTTTTTCTTTACAAACACGCAAGATACTATCTTCTCTCACAAAACTCATCTTCTCTCAAGAAACAGATCAAAACACAAGTTAGCTCTTGATTTTGTTTATCATGTATAAACCCAGATTCTCCTATATGAACGTCTGCGTTGACAATGCAGACGTTCGACGTTGAACGAATCAACGCAGGCGTTCTTCTGCATTAATTCTCAACGCAGAACGTCTATGTTGACAACGTGAACGTCTGCGTTGATTTAAATCAACGTAGACATTGGTCTGCGTTGATTTGAATCAACGTAGACGTTGGTCTGCGTTGATTCTCAACACAGACGTTGCGCAGGCCTTCGCCTGCATTGTTTAACGCAGACCTTCGTCTGCATTGCGTTGTGAACGTAGACCTTCACCTGCGTTGTTTATCGCAGACGCAGGTCTACGTTGGTTTGCATTAAACAACGCAAACCAATTCTGCTTTAAGCATGTTTGGTATTATAATAATTTTTGCTTACATTGTAACTTTATATTATCCAGTATATTACTTGTGAGGTTGCTGGAGCTGTGCAATCTACTGGAGAATTATTTGTGAGGCTGAAAGAAGTGGAAGAAGCTTTTGTTGTTCTTAAGGTAAGCTTAATATTTTTTTGTGTTCTGAATTTTCTAAAATGTTTACAACTATTTTCGTATTATTACGATTCTCTTAACATTGATTCTATTTCTGTACATGTATAAACTTTCATAATCATTTTGGTTATGTTTTTATATTTCCTTATACTTGTTAAATTTATTGTTATATGCAGTGAGGATTTTATTGTCGATAGAAAATGTCAATACCAAGCCAAGATATTCAAGGTGGGGATAAATTGAAAAAAAGAATTAAAGCAGAGTGGAATGATAGAACTCTTGAAATTTTAATTAAAATTTTTGTGGAAGAGACATTAGCTGGAAATCGACCAAACGGTCACTTTAATAAGATTGGATGGAAAAATATAATTTCAAAGTTTGCTCATGAAACTAAGAAGAACTATGAATACAAAGAATTTAAAAATAAATGAGATGGATTAAAAAAAGATTGGCAGCTTTGAACAAATTTAGTAGGTAAGGAAACTAGACTAGGATGAGATCCTACTAATCAAACTATTGATGCAAGTGACGAATGGTGGGAAAAGAAATTGAAGGTAAGCATTTAAGCTTTAGATTTATATTGTTTTAATGTTACTTGATAGTTTAATAACTTAAACGATATTATTGTAGGAAAATCCTGAGGCTACCAAATTTCGAACTAAAGGTGTGAAACATATTGAATAGTTGAATATTTTATTTAAAGATGTTGCAGCTACAGGAGAAGGAGATTGGGCACCTCCTTTAGGTTTTGTACCAAATGATACTTATGTGGCATATAGAGAAAGCCCAGTTGATATTGATCTTAACGATGACCTTTTTGAAGACTTTGCTGTCAATCCAAAAATTGGAAATATTAATAATGAGATTGGTTCATCAATTCCAACTCTAGGAACTTCTACAAAAGGAAAGGGGAAAAAAAAAGAAAGAAACATGATACTAAAACAGGGGCAACAGAAAGGTTATGTAACCATTTGGATCGTATATGTGATGCAGTAGAGAGTAGAACTTCAATGAGCTCTGGTCATAGCATTGCTGAGGCGCTAAACATATTACGAAGTATAAATGAAATAGAAAGGGGGAGGTGAACTGTTTATGTTAGCTACGAAATTATTTTTGAAGAAAGAAAATAGAGAGATGTTTATTGAGCTTAAGGATGTTGATCTTTAAATTGAATGGCTTAAGAAAATGAAATGATTATGATTTTTGTAATAAACTAGACATGTCTTTGGATTTTGCTACTTCTAATTTTGTTGTAGTGAATTAAATTGCAGTTTATTATTATTGTGTTATGTTTATTGCTATGTTATCTTGTTATCTGATAAGCCTATTATTTATCTTTTATATATTTTGATCTGAGATGTCATCTTCGATAATGATTACGATGGTGATCGTGAATATAATGAAGAGATTGAAGAAGAAATTTTGCACAAGGATCAAATTGGAGTTGCTATGATCATAGACCATCATATTGAATATTATATGAAAAACCATGTAGAACATCCCCTCACACTTGATGGATGTTTGTAATGGAGTTGCTTAATGGCCATAAAGATAGATGTCATCAACAATTTAGAATGGAAAAGGATGTTTTTATCAAATTATGTAAATTATTGAATAAGTCATATGGATTAAAGAAAGGTACAGAAGTTACAATAGAAGAGGCAGTTGCTATGTTTTTGATCACTTTAGGCCATGGACTTTTCAATAGTTGGATCTTTTGGTTTGATGGAACACATATACCATTTGTTGTTCCAAGGTCCAATCAAATAAAATATATTGGGAGAAAAAGCATTCCAACGCAAAATGTAATGGCTGTATGTGATTTTGATATGTGCTTCACTTTTGTTTGGGCTGGTTGGGAAGGCACAACACATGATGCTCGAATTTTCATGGGGGCTTTGCGTAATGATAGATTGCATTTCCCTTATCCACATAGAGGTTTGTGACGGATAACTTATACTTTTTTTATTTATTCTTAATAATTTAGTGCTTCTTTGTTTATTTATTTTGAATTTGGAATGTAGGAAAATATTATTTGGTAGATGCAGGATATTCTTACATGCAAGGTTATCTAGGACCATACAAAGGTGAGAGGTATCATCTTCTTGATTTTTGACGCGCTGGTCTTCCAAAAGGAAAAAAAGAAATATTCAATCATGCACATTCTTCTTTGAGATGCACAATCGAAAGAACATTTGACGTTTGAAAAAATAGGTAAATTTTTTTACGTCAAATGCTAAGTTTTTCATTTCCAAAGCAAATTAAAATTGTAATTGCTTCAATGACCATTCATCATTTTATAAGGTTAAATGATCAAAAGGATGAAGAGTTTTCTCTCTATGATAAAGATGATGAATTACTTATTACAAATAAAGAAATCAAAATGAAGACGTTGAAGGAAATCATTTAGACGAGCTACAAAATAACAAGATGAATGATGCGAGGGAACATATTGCAAATCTTCTTGTATTACAATAAAATACATAGTTTATTATGTATTTAACTATTTACTCAACTTGAATATTTATTTTGAGATTATAATATATTTAACTTTTTACATGTTTTAATATTTATTTTCATATTAATTTTATTTCCTACAAGAAAATGAAATATTTCTTTAAATTATTTCCTACAAGATAGTTATCTAAAATTTCCCACAAAATGGTTATCTAAGAAATAGGTAATCAAATATAATATATTGTACTTTGTATATTGTTTAGTATACTTTAAATATTTTTAGCATAAATAATTTTATTATAAAATAAAATACGATTAAAATTAATAAAAGTCTTTTTATTTTTATGTCACTAAACAGTTTACTGTATGAAGCTCAATTAAAAAAATTATTTTTTTAATTGACAGCTAAACAATTAACTGACTTATTAGAAAAACTCTTTTAAAAAAAGTTCTATCGGGAAAAATTCTAATAACAAAAATTTTACTGACATAAGCTAATTCAAAGAGACACTTATTAATCTGATAGTAAGAGGCTCTACTCAAATAGACAAACGTCGAAAGGAAATTCACGTACGATGCCCGCTAAATTATTAGCAAGTTGCGCGAATCGTGTTAATATTTGATCTAACGCCTTAACTATATTGTACATGTGTCCAAATAATATTATACATTTTTGGGATTATTCTTCAACATTGGAATGATGTAGGTTTTAAGTATAAGCCAAGCATGTCCCTCATTATCCAATGTAAGGTGAAAAAGAAAGTTCCGTCACCTACTTCACTCCGGAAGTGGAGTATCGTCATTTAGATTTCATCCGAAACCAGTTAACTGTAACTTCGCTCCCTCCCTCGTCCCTCCCACCTAACCAAGTGTTGTTCTCCTCGGTAAAACCTCTTTCTGTCGTGCCTCTACTGGTTTTTTTAAGCACTCAGATCTGATTAATGTTTCTTCTAAATTCAACCTTCCTGCTACTTCTCTGTCTCTCAATTCTTCCATTCTGTTTGCAGTTTTCCTTTAGTTGACTTTGTTTGGTTTCGCGGTCAAACTGTTTGTGTAAGCTGAACATAATCGCTGGAACTTCATTTTTTCTTACTAGGTCATATGAATTTTTTATGCCAAGATAGCTAGATTTTGAAATCTTTAGTCTGCTGTATTACATGCTAGCTCTTAGACTGAATTAAAACAGCTTTGCAGGGTTTTGATGTTCATTGGTTGATTCATGTCGAGGTCACGACAGCATTATGCAGGACGTGATTCATCTTCCTCGCCTGCAAGATCGAGGGAGTGGGAGGGCCCGTCGAGATGGACTGAATACTTAGGTTCTGACATGGCTGCTTCGGTCACTTCTAAGACCTCTAGGAATAAGGGTCATGATGGGCAGCCACAAAATTCTGGCGGGTCTCATAAAGGTCTCAACTTGCAGTGGGTGGTCCAACTCACTGAAGTAGCCGTAGGCCTCATGGCCAAAATGTATAGGTTAAATCAGATTTTGGATTACCCAGATCCCGTTGGTCATGCATTTTCAGAAGGGTTTTGGAAATCTGGTGTGTTCCCCAACTGTCCAAAGATTTGCTTGCTGCTTTCCAAAAAGTTTCCTGAGCATTTTAGCAAATTGCAACTTGAAAGAGTGAGAATTGTTCCTTACTAAATGATGACAAGTTCTTTTAGTTTTCTTTACTGATCGGAGCAGTTTATATCTTGTGAAAACTTTATGCAGGTTGACAAGGTTGCTCTGGATTCTTTGAATGACAGTGCAGAAGTTCATTTACAGAGCTTGGAACCATGGGTCCAGGTACAGTGCTAAATTGCCCGTACCTATTTGTTTTTCACTATTCTGAATAAATTCATGCTTAAAGTTGCTGCCAGTTTTATTCATTCACGTAATTGATTTTAAGTCTGACACAACCATAACCCATAAAAACTTGCCTAGCTTTTACATTTTTATTGGCACATGAAGCAATATGTAAACATGTATACGTAGATACTCACACACACACACACATGCAAATACACCTGCGAACCGCATTAAAGAATACATTATGGTGACTCTTGTTTTCTCCTGTAACCATCAAGAAGTTCTACTTAATAGCGTCATTAGTGATGGTGGTTAACTGTGGTCTGGATGTTGTTTTTCCATATCTTGAGTGAAATTTTTGTCTAAACTTGAACTTTGTCAATTGAAGCATTGGGGATCTAGCACTAAAATGAGTTCAATTTCTTGCTACGGCTGGTTGGTTTTGCATCATATCAGCTAGTTGTCATACCTAAATATAGGATTTGAATTGTACTTCAAGACATTATGTTTCCTGTTTTTTAATAGCTTTTGTGTTTGTGGGGCAGCTGCTTCTTGACTTGATGGCATTTCGAGAGCAAGCTTTGCGACTTGTCTTGGATCTTAGTAGCACAGTTATAACCTTGTTGGTGAGCATCAAAGTTGCTTCTACTTCAACATGCATAGCTTACGTGTTTGACTCAATATGAGATGCCTCAAAAACCAAGACTCCAAAAATTAATCTACTTTAATATGCTGAATTCTTGAGTTTGGAAATCTGTGTCACAAGGTGGTCAAAGCTATTTTAATTGTTGTTTCATGATCTTCTACCCCTTAATAAATCTGACAGTATATTGCAGCCGAATCAGAATTCACTCATACTTCACGCATTTATGGATCTCTTTTGTTCCTTTGTCCGTGTCAATCTTCTATCGGAGAAGGTAAGTTAATCATATTTCTCACTCTTCTACGTTCTTTTCATTTCACTTTAACATTTGGTTTGTCTGGTGTTTAAGAATGTTAGCCTTCTTAATTGTTTAGGACTTTATGTTTGTTTTTTACTCATAGATACCAAGGAAAATGATGCTGCAAGTGTATAACCTTTTGCATGCAATGGCCAGAAATGATAGAGATTGTGATTTCTATCATCGGTAAGGAATAGTTTCTAATTCTGTGATATTTCTAGCTATTTCTGTTGTTATGAAACTTCCCTTGATCCTCATATTCCACACTTTCTACATACTTAGTATTTTGAATATAAAACCCATAATCACATGATGATTCTCAACCTTCAGCATGATACTTTGGTTGCTTCATTTCATCCACATTTGGTTAACATTTTATGTGATTCTCACTCTTGTTTCAGGCTGGTTCAATTCATCGACTCTTATGATCCACCATTGAAAGGATTGCAAGAAGACTTAAATTTTGTTAGTCCACGTATTGGAGAGGTCATTAAACATTTCTTCTCTAACATTATCATATTACAATGAAAATACACTATTTGAATATGGATGCTGAGTGAGAGCAAATTGTTAAATGGTTTCCTCTAATTTGATTTTATTGGATTACCCTTGATTTGATAATGCATTATTTATAAGAGTGATAAGGTAAAATCTATTAGTAATAGCCCGAAATCGAACATGTAATCGAATATGTAACAAACATACTTGTTAGGTTTCTATTGACATGAAATATTTTCTTCTATGTTTTCTTTCTTCATGACAAAATTGGTGATTCATTCTTACAAATTTCAACTTCTATGTCCAGGTTCTAGAGGCTGTAGGTCCAATTATATTCCTATCCACAGATACAAGGAAGCTCAGAAATGAGGGATTTCTTAGTCCTTATCATCCTCGTTATCCGGATATACTTACAAATTCTGCTCACCCTATGGTACATGCTCAAATTTTATTGTTGCCTTATTTAGTATCAGTTACTTTGAAGGCCTCTATTTCCTTGGTTTTTCTTAACCAATCATGTTAATATTCATTCAGAGAGCACAAGATCTATCAAATGTTACTTCTTACCGGGAATGGGTGCTTCTTGGGTATCTTGTTTGCCCTGATGAGTTGCTTCGGGTCACTAGCATTGATATTGCTTTGGTAAGCCCCACATAATAGGGTCATTATGTTTCTTGTCATCCAATTATGGTTCTTTATTTAGTATAGTTTATGGCAATGAGCTTGATCATAATTGCATCACTAAAAGTTTTAGTCTAGCTCATTTTCTTACTTTTCTGAATTTTCATTTTCTAGTCAATGTTTTTAGTTATTATATCTAGGTTGCATAATATATATTTAATGGATGACCACACATAGTGTTTTCGTTTATGATATTTTAAAAGAGAGGTTTCTTACCATCTGCGCCTCCTTCCCACTTTCTTTCTCTCAAACAAACACATATGCACACATTTAACTAAAACATAGGGCAAATTTGTCTTTTACGTCTTAGATATTGCATAAATTATTACATTTACTATTTGCACCAGTAGACTTACTTCATCAATTGCGTCATTTAGGGAAGTTCATGTACTTAATGCAATAAAGTGGTTATATGAAACTTGGATTTTAGCAGCAGAGTGTTATACTTAAGTGGGATAAACAAGCTTGATCAATTTCTTTTGTTTTGGTTTACACTCACTGGTCTTTCATGAGATTAGTTTTGAAGACAAATTAATTTACTATATGACTAATAACCATCTCTCCCAAATGGGACATTGTTAAAGCCATCTAGCAGGTTATGCTAGTGTTTAAAACAGTTATAGCTAATACTATTTTGTTTTCAATAGCTTTATACTTACTTTTTCATCTCTTCATCACTGTCTTAGGTTGTGCTGAAGGAAAACTTGATTCTTTCACTATTCAGGGATGAGGTGCGTAATTTAAAGTTATCCAACTTATGCTCTCTATTTGCGATTCCTGATTTTGTCAAAAAACTTAAATATGCAGTATGTGTTATTGCATGAGGATTACCAATTATATGTGTTACCACGAGTACTAGAATCAAAGAAGATGGCAAAGTCTGGACGCACAAAGCAAAAAGAAGCAGATTTAGAGTACAGTGTTGCGAAACAGGTTGAAAAAATGATAAGGTATGCTAAGTACTGCTAAATTGATTGCTAATGGTTAAACTTCTCCATTTCATATTTGTTATCTAGAATAAGACATGCTTAAAATGAAAGTTCATTATTCAAATACTATAGAATCTGTCAAGAATAAGTTATCAACTCAACAGAAATGTAATTAATTTACTTCATTGAGGTGTCAAGCTTAAGAAATGTTTGATTCATAGCCAATCTTGTTTTGTGAAGTTCTAAAAGTTGGAGAAGCTTTTTTGCTTATTTATGGGTATAACCTGCATTTACTTACCGGCCTATCTAAGGAAAGTTTTAAGAAGATGCCATTTCTATCCTTTGATACCTTCTTTTAAACTTCAAACTGATCTAACAGGATCGTGATAGGTTCAGATTAATTTCAACTGCATCATGTAGGGCTAGGATGCATAATACTTGCCTCAATTTAGATAGAAGGCATAGGATAAATTTAGTCAACCCAAATTAACTTGGAATTAAGGCTTTTCTTTCTTGATTTGAGTCAAATTCTATTCTCATTGAAAATACATGCTTGAAATTGGTTTTTGAAGGTTTCATTAGCAGTAAAAATATGCACGAAACATCAAAATAGAACTGAAATAAGGACCATTAAACTATGTTGACTATTTATCTTGCAAAAGTATTTCATAAACTGGGGGATTGTTATTGTTAAATTGCATCAATTGCATAGTAGGCATTTTTCTATATGCATTTGATAAAATATATAGAATTTTTGTTTGCTTCGATTAATTGACAGAATCTGGTGAAACTTGTTAACTGATTTAAGTAGCTTATTGAGGAGTTCTCATTTTCTTGGGAAAATCCAATATGAAAGTGCTTCAGCTTTGCGACTTAATATCTGGTCATTGGGTACAGTGAAGTGCATGAGCAAGCAATTCTATCATGTGACGCAATTCACCTTGAAAGGAGAATATTGTTGAAACAAGAAATTGGAAGGATGGTGCTCTTCTTTACTGATCAACCAAGTCTTTTGGCTCCAAACATTCAGGTACACTAGCGGACCCTCTTGTAATTTTCATATGATATCGCCTTTTATTTTGTGATCTCATAATTTACCATGTACTTGTGAAGAAGATTTTCTTATTTGCAATGGTATGTTTTCTTAACTATTGACATATCATCTTCAGGAATCTTTCTATTTGGTAGCAATATTGGTCACAGTTCAATAAGTGATGTGAAATTTGATTTGTATAAACAAGAATTTTACCCATTTCAAAGACTTATAGCTTGAGCTTGACATGCTTTGACATTCTTTTGAAGCTTATTTGAGCATAAATGTATCTGTTCTCGATAAACTCAAACATGAACAAACATGGAGAATCCATGATAGGCAGCATATATCTTGTGTTTGCATATGGAATGTTTGTGCTTCCTTTACTTTAAGTTTGAAGAAGTCCAAAAAAATCCTAAAGGTTAGTGTCGAAGGATGCGTGAGTGCACATGTAAGCACATGCTTTCTACTGCAGAGTTAGTTAAAGTACATTTTAGAGCTGTTCTATTTTTGCAGTTTTTTCCTTGAATCTCCAGCCAAAGAATAAATGCCATATCTAATTCCTAGTTATTTGTATTTTGTACTGTTATAAAGAAAGGTAATTTGTATCTTATGCATTATACAAAATATTGGTACATATTTATAGTGGTTAGGAGTAACTAATTTACAGAATAATCTCCTATGATCAAGCAGAATATCAATCCTAACTTTTATAATCTTATCTACACAGATTATGTGATTTTATCTAATCTGTAACATCCCCCTCAAGTTGGAAATTATGTGATTCCTCTTGCTAACATGCCGATCTTTAGTGCAGAAAAATGTCCTGAAAAACCATCACAACGCTTCTACTTTCTTGTTTGAAAACTCTGCAATTACGCTCTTTCTAGATGTGGTACACCAAAGCTGCCCAGCTTAACTTAATTGCTTTGAGATTAGCTGCATTATGCACTCTTAAGTTTTCCCAACCTAGCAATAGTTTTACTCCAAGAGTCCATTGGTCTGTCCATGTTGAGAATAAGTTGCATCCGGCCCTAGACTTGTCTGATATACCTGCATCTAATCATCAAATGGTCCAAACTTTCCAGTTCAGTATTACATAACCCACAGTTCAATGTGTTAATGGAGAACTTGATCTTATCCCTTGTAAGCAAACCTCCATTGATTCCCATTCATAAGATGAATGAATGAGCTGGATTGATGTCACTGTCCCATACTAAGGCTGTCCACTCCTTCCTTGTGCTCTTTGTAGTATGTAAAAGTGTTTTGTAGGCTTTTGTGTTGAACTTCCTTGAGTTGTCTACTAGCCACTGAATTTCATCTTGCTCTCCTTCGTGGCATCTAGGCAACTCTTCCATTATGATTCTGGCACATCTACTATTATAGAAGGGCCATATCCACTGATTATTACTAATTAACATACCGTCCTCTGCTCACTCTGTGAATCATCTTTGCAGAATGAAGTCCCAGACCCCACTTTTGCTTAGGACTGCAAATTTTGTTCCAACTAATCTTCTTTTTGTTTCTTTCTTGTTATGAGCCACTCCATAAGAATTCTCTAAGTTTCCTGTCTATTTCTTTAAGGATATTGTTTGGGATGGATAAATGGTTGACCCAATAAGTAGCGAGATTGCTCAGTATTGTCTGAATTAGCTATAGCCTGCCTCCATAGCTAAGGAACCAATTGCTTCATTGGTTGATTCTTCCATGGATTAGGTCCAACAAAGATTTGCAATCTACGACACTGATTCTTCTTTGAGAGATTGGTACCCCTAAGTATTTAAAGGGTATACTCTCTTGTGTTAATCCCATCTCGATAGCTGTAGAAGCTACCTCTCTACTTGAGTTGCGAGATAAGTAGAAACAACTCTTCAGTAGGTTGCATGTTAGGCTTGAGATCTCTTGGAACTCCTCCTTTACTTGCGAGATTAGATTTTCTCAGCTCCACAAAACAATAGCAAGTCATTTGCAAAGGCTAGGTGTCTGAGCTTCATACCTTTACATCTGCCATGGAACTGGAATTCTAGGTGCCTCTGTATGTTATTCACGAGAAGAGTTGACAAAACCTCCATGCAAAGGACAAACAGTTAAGGGGGATAATGGGTCCCTTTGCCTTAGGCCCCTCCTTGCTTTGATCAGGTTTGTAGGTTCCCCATCCACCAAGATTGTCATAGAAGCAGTGGTTACACAGTCCTATATCCATTTTCTAAACAAGGGAGGATAACCTAATGCTTCCAATAATATTAAATAGAAAGCTCTAGTTGATTGAGTTATAGGCCTTTGCAACATCCATTTTTATGGTGCAACTCCTCATTCTCCTCTGATAATTACATCCCTCTAACATTTCCTGACATGGTAGAATATTTGTTCCCAGTGATCTCCCCTTGATGAATTCATTCTGTTTTGGGCTGATTAACTTTCCCAGACTTGCTCTCAATCTATTTGCTAGAATCTTCATGATGATTTTGTATAGAAGGTTACAACAAGCTATTGGCTTGAATCGTTCCAGCTTCCTAGCATTGCTTTGTTTGGGGACAAGGCAGATAAATGTTTTATTCTGTTCCTTAAGGATTGTTCCTCTCTTATAGGACTCTTCCATTGCTGCTAGCACTTCTTCTCCTACAATATCCCAATGTTTTTGAAAGAATCTCCCATTGTATCCATCTGGTCCTAGGGCTTGCTCATTGAAAAAATAGCATTCTTGATTTCTTCCCTTGTTATTTCTCTAACCAACTCCTCCTTGTCTTCTTCATCAACCTTTTTAAGGCCTGCTAGAACCTCTGCGGGTATAGCTCTTGTTGGTAATGCAGTCCCATACTGCCTAGTAAAATACTCTAAGGCAACCCTCTTTTTACCTTCTATGTCCTCATGGATCCGCCCTCTTTCATCTTCCACCATTCTGATAGAATTCTTGTTTCGCCTAGCTGAAATTGAACTCATAAAATACTTAGTGCATCTCTCTTCCTCCATCCAGAGAACTCTAGATTTCTGCATTAGTATTGGTACTAGTCAATAGTTGATTACACTTTTCCACCAGTGCAGATTCCCGTTTTGTTAGTTGCAAATCTTCTGGTCTGTCCAATATTCTCTTCTGACATTTCTTTAGCTCCTCCAAAGCATCAGCTTTAGCTTTTAAATCTGGTTGAACTGTTTTTCTGCTGAACAGTTTCAGTTATCACTCCCTGCATTTCTTCTCGGAGTACTTTTCTGAATTTAGGATTGTCCATCAAGTGATTGAATATCCTAAATGGGGCCTTCCTCTTCCTGTCACCTGTTAGCAATTCCACTACTATTGGACTGGATTCGATACACTTGGATCATCAAACAAAGCACTGCTTGTTGCCGCTATCCACTTGTCATTAACCATACATCTGTCCAATTTTCTCAACAGAAACCATTCCCTGAATTGCTTATTGTTCCAGTATAAGAGTTACCATACCATTTCAAATTAGCCAAACCTGTCCCTGAAGTTCTCAACAGTCTACTTTTTTCCAACTTCTCCTATCCCTTGATTCTTCTGACTTGAGAGTACAGTTATAGTCTCCGATAACTGTCCATGGCAGACTGATGATATTGTTAGTTTTCTCCATCTCATTCTAAGCATGTAGCCTCTGGAATTTATGATTGGCCACATACAACACTGTAGTTGCAATCATAGTCCCAGTGGCTTTAATCAAGACACCACAATGGATCAACTGATCATTTTCAATATACTTCACTACATCCACTTTCTGAGGATTGAAGCCTATTATCACTCTCTCATTGAAATGGTGATCATGGTTACTCATTACGCTCCATCCTTTGTCTAGAACCATAAACTCTTCTCCAATTGCTCCCTCTTTATTTTGGTTTCCAATAAACCAACAAAATCTAAATTGCTGTTCTTGATAAACTCCTTAACTGCAAGTTGTTTATTTAGGCTATTAAGGCCTCTGACATTCCATACTGCTACCTCAATCATTTCCTCCTTTTACCTGCCCTTCTCTTATAGTTCCTATTTTACACCAATTTAAATAATTGTGACCAGTCAATTTATATTTTGTGATTTTAAACATCACAAGAATAACATCAATTACACCTAGTTTCTATGTATTAGCCATGGTAAAATAAATCAAATATACCACACAAGTTCACAAAATATAAATTGACTGGACAGAACCTAAGGAAAAAGGAAGCAAAAGTATTTACTACTGCTCACTGGGCAAAATGAAGGCTAGGCTAACTAAGACTCGTATAGGCTCTGATGCCATGTTATGAAGAAAGGTGATATGTATCTTATGCATTATACAGAGTATTGATACATATTTATAGTGGTTAGGAGTACCTGATTTACAGAATAATCTCCTATAATCAAGCAGAATATCAATCGTAACTAATATAATCATATCAAAACAGGTTATTTGATTTTATCTAATCTGTAACAGGTACTAATACTGATTGTTACTCAATGAAATTAGAATTACCTAAATGTTTTCTGTTTTCTAAGAATTCTGATTGAAATCGACTTAAATGGCATTTTAAAATGTTAAAGAATTTGAATAAGGAAGTGGATAGCTTATCCCTTATTGTACTGTTTTGCATTATGCTGCAATCAATTTTACAGATTTACAGTAGCAAGGAGTGAATATAACAGCTACCTGCATTTCTTGCTTCATTCCTTTTTTTGTGTTGCCTCCAGATGGTATTTTCTGCCCTGGCTTTGGTCCAATCTGAGGTCATTTGGTATTTCCAACATGTAGGAATTGCTTCTTCGAAATCTAAAGCTACTCGAATGGTGCCAGTAGACATAGTATGTACTCCCGATCTCTCATTGGCAATAATATCACTTGTGTATTGAGGTTGCCAACTTTCTAACTTAGTGGTTAACTTAAACTGGTTCAATTTCTGGTTGCAGGATCCAAGTGATCCTACAATTGGTTTCTTATTAGATGGTATGGACCGTCTTTGTTGTTTGGTGCGCAAGTACATTGCAGGTAAGACTGGCTTGGATATGGTTAATTTCTTTTTTCCAAGCAATTCATATTATTTTGTTGATTATGAAGGTTGTAGTCTGCAGTTAGGCCTCCAAGGAATATCCATCAATGCATCTAAAATAAACTTTTTATTTCACTATGCCCCACTTCTACTGCTATATTTTAATCTGAGTTTCCAAGGGAATAAGGGTATAAATTCTCAACATTGCACATCGTAATGTAATGGAAAACAGTTGCAACAGAGGTAGCTAGTGGCTGTCATTTCTGAGTTGCATCATAATCTTATTATCTTGATCATGGACCATCTCCTTAATTGTCCAAGAGCTTAATGATCTTTCCCTTTTATACTTTTTATGCCATTTTAGACTTGTGAGTTATGGTTGAATGATTTCATTATGAATTTTCACATCTGATGCAGCTATTCGAGGCTATGCATTATCATACCTTTCTTCATGTGCTGGTAGAATCAGATTTTTGCTGGGAACTCCTGGGATGGTGGCTCTTGATCTTGATGCTAGCTTGAAAGGGCTTTTTGAGCAGATTGTCCTACGTCTTGAAAACATACCAAAACCACAGGGTGAAAATATTTCCACGATCACATGTGATCTATCCGTAAGAGATCTGTCTAAATCATAGTCAATGTTCTTGTAGTGGAAAGTTTTTTTTATTTGAACTGATAACGTTCTTATTATTTTCATTAACTATTAATCCTGCTGAAGATTTAATTTATGGAGAGGACATAATGGAACTAAGCTGTTGTGGAACAGGAGTTTCGAAAGGATTGGTTAGCAATATTGATGATTGTCACATCGGCTAGGTCATCTATAAACATAAGACACTTGGAGAAGGCTACTGTCTCCACTGGAAAGGAAGGACTACTATCTGAAGGGAATGCTGCATACAATTGGTCCAGGTATTGATTTAATCCACCATATCTGCTATGTGAGGGGCACGAGACAAGGTGTCGACATGTTTATTTCCCCATGTCCAAGAACGTTAGATATCATTAATTATTTCCTTGCAACACTTATTGGGACAGTTTCTCTTGTACACATTTGATATAGTTATATCTTATCTGTACCTGATCCCTAATGCTTCAGTTTATTTCTCAAATGTAGTCAGTCTGTTGATCGGGTTATTATACGTACTATATAGTGTACAGCCTACATCAAATTATTTGCTTAGCCTATGTATATATATTTATATATTTATATGTAATATATCTATATATATATAGGGGATAGATTACATAAGATTACAGGCAAAATTACTTACATATCCTTAAAAACATTTACGCATAACACTAGTCCTCAAGTTGGTGCAGAAATGTCATATGTACCAAGCTTGTTACAAATATATTCCACTCGAGGTCACCTCTTAGGAATTTAGTAAATAAATCAGCTTGTTGGTGATGTAAACTAACAAACGGGTGCAGAAGCTCATCTTTCAGAAGCTTTTCATAAGTGAAACAACAATCAATCTCAATATATTTGGTCCGTGCATGAAAATTTGGATTTGATGCTTTATGTAATGTTGCCAGATTATCACACAGTAGTTTCATAGATGTCGACTGGGCTTCTCCAATTTATGTGAGTAAATGTATCACTTGTAATTCATGTGGCCAGAACCATGGTGCCATACTCTATTTGCTTAACATTAAGCATTAAACACTTTTTAAAAAAAATTCTGGGAAATATCTTTGCTAGCTTCTTAAGGTTTTTTTGTAATTTCTTAAGCTGTTACTATGCTATGCCACATATTTTAAAAATGACAGATGACCTTGCATCAAATACATGTCTGTCCTGTCTGGATGAAAGGAGTTCTATGCTGCTTTCAATTGGATTTGATTAGTTTGTGTTCTTTTCTATTATGGAATGAAATTCGTGATACAATTGATAAAATTTGTGTAATTAATGATTTTTCTAACTTTTCTAATTACTACTACTACTACTGCTGCTGCTACTACTACTACTATTATTCTTTTCAATTTCTCCCCTACCTTTGATACCATATAAATGTAAACAAATGAGAGATTGCAAGAGTACCGGCTAAGGAAAAGCATATGCTTAGCCTATGTATATATATTTTTATACAGTTGAGGTTACCTAAATTTACTGGAATAATAACATAAATACCCTTAAATACTTGTTTCATAGCAGTTAGATATAGAACAATTTGGAACATGAAGCAAACTTTTAGGTGGGTCCCTTCTAATGCAGATGTGTTGATGAACTGGAGTCTCAGTTGTCAAAACATGGAAGTTTGAAAGCTCTGTACTTCTACCACCAGCACCTTACATCTGTGAGTTCTTATCTTTCTTAAAAAAATGTTAACTCTTGAAGTTGAAAAGTTTGATTCCTGGGAGTGATTCAGTCTCCCTGTTTTTGTTATGATGACAGATTTGAAACACTAAGTTGCTTTTGAATTCAATCTACCACCAATTCATGTCTGGATTTTATATTTCCTTTGGTGGATAGTTCTGGATTTTATGTTAAACCTAAAGAAACAGCACATTTCAATTAACTGTTCTTGTAATTAAAGGTTTTTAGGAACACTATGTTTGGACCGGAAGGACGCCCTCAGCACTGCTGTGCTTGGCTTGGTGTTGCCAGTAGCTTTCCAGAGTGTGCTTCCCCAATTGTTCCAGAAGAGGTAATCCGTTGACCTTTTCCTTTCTTTTTCATTTGTTAGCTTGTCGTGTCGGTTGGTGCAAGATCTGGATACTTGATAATTATTTTTCAAAAAGTTATGAAGAGTCAGAGAACATTTCAACCTAAAGTACAAAAGAGAAGATAATATGCCAACCCTACATTGGGGAAACCAACTTCACAAGAATCTGCTCTAATCCTGTGTGTTAGAATCAACTTTCTTGAATTCCTTCTTTAGTTTTGCATCAACAGCAGTACTGCTTTTGCCTATGCCAGTGACCTTTCTTCATTCGTGCAAGTACATTTGTTAATGCACGTGTAACACTGTCTACTAATAAATGATCTTCCAGGTAGATTGCGGCTGAAACTTTTATGGTTTATAATGAATGCTCGTTTATTAAAAATTCAAATATAAAGGCTGCTAAAATAAATTAGTGAACACATACATCATTAAACAGTCAAGTAAAAAGACAGGTCACAGTTAATGTGGTCACACAAGTGTCTTTATACTAAAATCTCATATATGGCTTTGAGCTCCTGAACAAGTGATGTTATCCAATGGATTCATCACCATAGCATTACTAAACTTACCAAAAAATTAAAAAGAATAAGTGTAAAAGAAAAAATAATCAATACATTGACTTAGGAAAATTAGTATTTAATCGACAACTTTCAAGTAAAGTATCAAAATTAGCCTGGACTTCATTGTTTAGCACTTTGATACCTGAACTCTCACTTGTATCAAATACAAACGTTTGTCCCTGTTATTGACCACCGTTAATTGAAATGATGTAACTTGTCATGTGTATTATTTTTTATGTTTTGACATATGTGACATGACACCTGTACTGTTTTTTAAAGCACATTTACATTTTCATTTGAAGTGTTAACAAGGAAACAATCCTCATAACCTTGTTTTGTAAAACAAAAGCTCAAAAGAAAGATTCGATATTTGGATTTAATTATTCAATTTCAAAAAGTAAAGAGATGGTAAATTACATCCAGCTGCACTGAGCTCTTTGATTCATGGCTTCCCAACAGTAAAGAGGACCCGTGAGAGTTTCTGATGATGAGCTAGGAACTTTCTTGACCATTACCATATCTTGAAACTGAAAAAGTTTCACTTCCTGATGTTGGTTTTCTTTCCATCAACATCTCCATCAATTGATTAACTCCCTATTTGCGCATTTCTCCCTTTCATAATGTTTGTGCTACCAGTAACAGTACCTATGGCAGGGAATAATGACACCCGCAAATCCATCAGCCACAATGTATTGGTATGATGCCAGTGAGTAATATCTTCTAGCATCCATATTACTACTACTAGTCTCCCCCTCTACTCTTTCTGAACTTTACAGTTCTCAAAGAAAAAACTCTTGAATTGACTATGTCTCTTTCTGCAGCTTTCTGGCTGATAAAGACCCAGATTGCAACATTGTTTGTGAACCTAGTAGAATTGACAAAAGTAATCTTAACTTGTCATTCTTGTAGAATTCACGAAGACAAACAGAACAATGAAAAGGCTTGTTTATGCTCATAATCTCTTTGTAAAGAATCACTGTAATGCATCGGTAAAAGCTTGATCTAGCCCTGAACCTTGTAGGTGGAATTTTTTCTGTAATTGCCCTTGAAATTCATCAGTCCCAGCCATTTCTGGACACCTATTAGATTCAGACAATGAAGAGGAAGATCAATGCTTTATAAGAAGTCTAACAAGCTAGTTAAGAAGACCAGCTATGAAAAACACAACAGCTAGAATGGCTATTATAAAGGGCTTACTTCTCCAGAAGAAAATTGTTTCTGATAATCATGTTTCTGATAATCACTTAGCAATGGTGGAGGTGAAGAAGCTGTTGAGATCAAAAACACATCATGGGGATGGTGGTTAAAGAGATTAGCTTCGTTCTTAATTTGACATCAAATGCAGAACATTTCACACGGTCAGCATGCCTGAACACCGTAACTTTTCTCTACTTTTAATTCTTTAACAGTCCATCACTTTTGTGATGCTTTCCTGTATGGTTCTGTGGTCATAAGAACCTCAAAAGGCCAATTCTTTGAAAACAAGAAGTAAAAATTAGTACACTTGACAAGCCATGTCAGTTTAGTTAATGGTGATCACTAATAGGGGCTAACATTGGGCTATATTTGATACAAAGTGAGAATTCTGATATTAAAGGGTGCTACTTGGGCTAATTTTGATAATTTGCTTAAATTTGCACATTAAAAATATCAGTTTTCTCAACTATTGATTAGGTTAGGGTCCTTTACATATAATACTAAAATAATTCATCAATGTTCCAAGATAGGATATCAAACTACTATAGTCACCTAAAATCAAGTCGACTGTAAAGAACTTCAGGAGGTGGTGGAGAGAACGGGTTTTGCTGATCTGAAATGGTATGGTAATTCTTATACTCTGACCAATAAGCAATCGGGGGATTGGTTTTTGCTGAAGAAATTGGACCGATGCATGGTTAATGACAAGTGCATAGAGACCTACCCAACAAGTAGCGCTTTATTTGATGATTCAACTGTATCGGATCACAGTCCAATAGTAGTGGAATTGCTAACAAGCAATAGGAAGAGGAAGACCCCATTTAGGATCTTCAGTCACTTGATGGACAATCCTGACTTCAGAAACATACTTATTGAGGAGATGCAAGGGGACATACTTGGATCAAAAGGATGTCAGATGACCATGAGACTCAGGCCTTGTAGAATCGACTAAGATTGCTTAGCAAAAAAACAGTTGAATTAGACTTGAAAGCTCAAACTGATACTCTGGAGGAGCTAAAGCAATGTTAGAAGAGAATATTGGATAGACCAGAAGATTTGCAACTAAGAACACAGGAAGTTGCATTGGTGGGAAAATATAATCAACTGCTAAATGGTGCCAATACTCTATTAAGGCAGAAATCTCGAATGCTCTGGATGAAGGAGGGTGAGAGATGTTCTAAGTATTTTATGAGCTCAATTTCGGTTAGGAGGAATAAGAATTTTATCCGAGTGCTGGAAGATGACACAGAGCAGATCCATGAGGATATCGAAAGTAAGAAGAGGTTTGCCTTAGAGTACTTTACTTGGCAATTTGGGATTGTAATGCTAGTAAGAGATATACCTGCAAAGGTTCTAGTAGGGCTTAAAGAACTTGATGAAGACGACAAGGTGGCGTTGGTAAGAGAAATAACAAGGGAAGAAATCAAGAATGCTATTTTTTCAATGAATCCCAACAAAGCCTCAGGACTAGATGGTTATAATGGGAGATTCTTTAAAAAAAAACTGGGATATTGTAGGAGAAGAAGTGGTAGTAGCAATGGGCAAGTTCTATAAGAGAGGAACAATATTCAAGGAATGGAATAAAATGTTTATCTGCCTTATTCCCAAATAGAGTAATGCAAGGAAGATGGAATAATTCAGGCCCATAGTTTGCTGTAATTTTCTATATAAAACCATCACGAAGATCCTAGCAAATAGATTGAGAGGGAGCTTGGGGAAGTTAATTAGCCCATAACAAAATGCTTTCATCAAGAGGAGATCAGTGGGAACAAATATCCTACTATGTTAAGAATTGTTAGAGGGCTATCACTCTGAGACGAGAATGAGGAATTACACTATAAAGATGGACCTTGCAAAGGCCTATGACTCAATCAACTAGAGTTTTCCTTTTACTATATTGAAGGCATTCGGCTATCCTACTCTGTTTAGAAAATGGGTCGAGGAATGTGTAACCATTGCTTCTATGGCAATCTTGGTGGATGGGAAACCTACAAACCTGATCAAAGCAAGGAGGGGCTTGAGGCAAGGGGATTCATTATCTCCTTACTTGTTTTTCCTATGCATGGAGGTTTTGTCAACTCTCCTTGTGAATACCATACGGCGACACCCGGAATTCCAATTCTGTAGCAGATGTAAAGGTATGAAGCTCACACACTTAGCTTTTGCAGATGACCTTCTATTGTTTTGCAAGACTGAGAAAAACTCAATTGATATAATCACGCAAGCTATGAAGGAATTCCAAAAGATTTCAGGTTTAAGAAGCAACCCTTAGAAGAGCTGTTTCTACTTATCTTGCTCAGTCATTCATCTTATGGATGGGAATCAATGGCGGGTTGCTTACAAGAGATTAGATCAGGTTCTTCATTAGCAATTTGAATTGTGAGTTACGTAATGCTAAACTGGAAAGTTTGGAATATCTCATGATTATATTTAGTATACCAGACAAGTCTGGGGTCTGATACAAATTGTACTCAACGTGGCCTGACCTATGGATTCTTGGAGTGAAACTCTTACTTGGCTGGGGAAACTTAGAGTGCATAATGTGACCGATCTCAAAGCTGTCAGGTTAAGTTGGGCAGCCTTAGTGTACTACATTTGGAAAGAACACAAATGCCGAGTATTCAAACAAGAAAGT